>JARUXH010000005.1:0-129853 GCA_029851415.1 Eretmocerus hayati | reverse complement strand
AGACGCATGAATATCGGTTTCCATGGTAACTCTGTTGTTGATAAGCTCTCTCTTGCTCCTCTTTGAAAAGTTTAGTTCGCGTCTATCAATCGTTTGTTTGCGCTCGTGTTTTTTAGTCGAAAAAATTTTCATAACCTCGAACTTTCGCATGCGGAACTCGAAAATTTGAATCTTATTTTCCTGAATAAAAAGTGCTCTTCATTTAATTTCTTTCCAATTCTTTCGAAGACCTCAATTTTTCCTTCGGGCGCGCTACACACACATATAATATTGTAAGGGGATGCCCTCTACTAATACTTCGAAGATTGACAAAAGACGCGACTTACATCATCACGAGCTTACGCGTTTTTAAAATATCTTGAATAATGTGAATCTTGTATATGCTTCTAGGTATGTGGAAGTTTGGTTTACCCTTGGATAGTGATGATTGGTGTTCATGTGCGAGAAATTTCATATGTGTTGTTACTTTCCTTACAGCCTGATGAGGTCTGCAAAACATGCAGACGAAACGTTGCAATTTACTGTGTCTACTCATTCACACAGATATTAGTCCTCTATGATCAATTTTGAGATCTTTTACATTTAAAACACTTGTGGTGGTCACGCGACCATTAACGTGGTTAAGCATCATTTCTGCGATTTAGTATCCGAATTGGTTACCGCTCGGCTGGGACTGCCACGCTTAGCTCGCGCAAAAAATGCATCTACTCTTTCATAATGAAAGAGTAGATAATGGTTATAATACGGGGCGCGAAATCCATCAATGGTAGTGCCCAAACGACTACATTTTTGGGTTAGATAAGCAAGTCTCATGTTTCTACCAAAACAGATTGAAGAAAACACCCACGGTAGCCGCGTGAGCTTTTTTGGTCATAAATCTGGGTTAAGGCGATGCGGTCACCGTGCACCGTGACCATGGACCTTCGAAATACACCTTACATAGAAAGTTTCATGATTCAAAGTGTAAGACCAGTCGTCGAATACTTGTTATTGTCCAACTTGTATTCCTCAATCCGTCGATTAGCCCAAATCACAAGAGAATCGGAGAAAAGTGGGAATAACTCGGCCGCGGGGACCTTCTAACCTATAATATACGCACATTTTCATTTCCAACTTTCTCCGATTCTATTGCAATTTGGGCTTAACGAAGAGCGGACAAATCTAAGTTAGATGACAACAAATATTTGTGCGCTCGTCGTTTAGCCCAAATCGCAACAGAATCGGAGAAAGTTGGGGATGATTTTCAGCTTGCCTGGTGACCGCATCGCTTTAAGCAACGTTTTCGCGATTCAGTACCCGTATGACTGACCGCCTATCTTGTGTTTGGCTAATCAAGATACTGAATCGTGAAAACGTCGATTAACCGGAATTTTTCCCCGAAAAGGCTCGCAGGGCCACCGCTGCTGTTTTTTTTTCTATTTGTTTATGAAAAAACATGATGAAACTTGTTTTTCCGACCTAAAAATCTCATCCGACCACCACCATCTAACAATCTCACGGGTCCCCTGTTATATTCATAATAAAAGAGTCGACGAATAATTTCGGGCGAGTTGAGCGTGGCAGCCCCGGCCGAGCGGGCACCAATCCGGGTACTGAATCGCGGAAACGCTGGATTTTTTTCAAAAAGATTCGGGCAGGCGACGCGGTTATTTCTCCTATTTACTTATAACAAAACATAATGAAACTGGTCTTTCTGAGCGAAAAGGTCGTCCAGGGATCCACCATGGATGGATCTCGTGGCCTCCATCTACGCATCTATACAAGAGTCGGTGAATTTTTGGACGAGCTGAACGTGACCGCTTCATAGTCCGGGGGCTGGGTAGGCTACCGTATGTACTTTCAGGTGCGATCACGAGAACAACGTATTTTAACGTATTTTTTCGCGTAGAATCCGAATCCGTCATGACTTTTCTCATATGTGGTGCAGTTCACCCTTAGAAATGCATTTCTCTAACCTAAAACTTGTGTTCTTGTGAGATTGTTAACAGAAATCGTGTTTCACGATTTAGAACCTCTACATGTGTTGAAATTTGTCATCTGAAGTATCTGAACATCAGATCTGAGTCCTTTTGGGGCAATATACAGAGTAATTGTCGCTGTAACCAGCGTTTAGTGTACAAAAAAAGACTCGCTGCACGAGATTTCTCGTTTCATGCACAATCCGATCAAATCAGCTCATTTTGGGGTTCGAAATTGATCTGACCTCAACATCCCTATATCTAGATACCAACAGCCCCGCCCCTCCCCGTGCTATATACAGGATGTAGATGCGAAAATGCGGCCAACATGCATGGAACTGATTCTAGATGAGTTGTCGAATCCTTGTTATCATCTAATTTGAATTCGTCTTCTCTTTGTTCACCCCCAAATCGCGAGAATATCTGAGGAGAGTGTGAACGACTTGGCCGCGGGAACCTCTTAACTTATAATATGGGCGTATTTCCACTCCCATTTTCCTTCGATTTTTTTACGATTTGAGCTAGACGAAGAAATGGATTCAAAATAGATAATAATAAGTATTCTTCCACTCGTCGTATAGCCCGAATCGCAAGAGAATCGCACGAAAATGAAAATAATGTTCAGCTTGCACGGTGACCACATCGCCTTATCTGCCGTAACCTTAGCAACCTTAGAAAAGTAACATGCGGAGTTCCGCTTTTCATACGGGAAGTAAAAATACTATACATATAGATAGAACCACTGCTCTCTGATAACCGAGCTGATAACTGCCAATTTCATGATTCAGGGTTGGCGAATGAAAGAATCGATTAGATACTATGTATGAAGTGAAGTTTGATAAATCTAGGGCTATCTCGAATCAGTTCCATGTATATTAGCCGCATTTTCGCATCTACATCCTGTATATGCACGAGGACTTGGGCTGTTGGTATCTATCGTGATGTAAGGATGTTGAAGTGAGATCAATTTTGGACCCCAAAATGAACTGATATGATCGGATTGAGCATGAAACGAGAAGTCTCGTGCAACGGGTCACTTTTCATACACTAAACGCTAGTTACAGCGAGAAAACCCCTGTATATTGCTTCAAAATGACTCAGATCTGATGCTCGGATATTGCAGATGACAAATTTCAACCCATGCAGAGATTTTGAACCATAAAACACGATTGCTGTCAACAAGCTCACAAGAACGTTGAACATTTGACTAATTGGTTGAATATTCAATCACTTGGTTTAATTCCCAACTAGTGTGATTCAAGTTTTGATTCAACCAACTGGCTGAAGTTTTTCGGATGAATTCTCACATTATAAATAATGTAGAGGACAACTGTTTCCCAAAAATATTGTAAAAATTGCATTTTATGTCTGACAATATCAGTATCCTCTATCCTGGGGACCTATCGGCTGTGACTCGTGTCCAATGCCCAGAATAAGTTACTCGTTCAAACAAAAATTTCAGTCGACGATGAATTCAATCCATCAATTTCTCTTTCACCTCACATCAACCAAGATATAAATCCATCCATCGTAACGGTTCAACTAAAATTTGCAAAATTTGCATCAAATCGTTGAAGTGTGGTAGAGTGGTGAGAGTAACCACTTCAATTGCATGGTGAAATGCAATTTCACGATCGCAGTGCACTCGAAGTGCGAGGCGTGCAATAGCTCGGCTTGAGTGAAATTTGAACTAGTTGAGAGGTTGGATAGATGAATCTCGTGCAGCGATCGGCTTACATCAGTTCCACCGTCGTGCTGAAATCTCGTCTGCGCTGCCTCTAACTCAATGTTTGATGAATATCCGAACCGACTGCATCAGCCAAATCTCAAGCTCAAATTGTACATTAAACCCATGTGATTTCGGAAAATATTTGAGAAATTCTTTTTAGGCTATACTGATCACAAACTAATACTCAAGACCCTTGTATAAAATATTGAGGGGAACTTTCATCAATGGCTGACTATCCAACACATCATTACTGCAAAGCCGTCACGAGGTTGACAGTTAACTGTCAAACAAGATAGAAACTTGATACCTAAGACTACCTAAGCATCCAAACTCCAATAAGTACAGAGAATCTGAGATAAATAGAAAAATATCGGACTACATATTTGGTTATTTTGGAACGAAGATGATTTTGGTGATAGGGTCATTCTATGATTTTGGCAACGTGTTCCTCGATCCACCCCAAAGTGCCGAAAAGTCGTTTGCCTGTACACCCCCCTCCCCCCTCCGCCTCCCTAGTAGTGCTCTTTGACAAAGCACAGGGTCTTAGTAAGTGCGAGAGCTCTTTGTTTTTAATTAGTCTTTGTGTCGGACCTTTTGCACCCTTTGCATTCTCATCACTTCTGTTATCTTTCTATTCATCAACCCCTTGCTCAACTATGTGTTTTCATATTTCGACGTCTCGTTTTGGTACCTTTCTTGAAGTCTCTCATCGCGTTCTTCTTTTTTATGTTTTTACAAAAAAAAAGACTCACCAAAAGACTACGAGATACATGTGCCAGTTTGACAAAATCAAAACATGGGTTGGGATCGATAGTGAAACAAAACAACAAACACTTGTAAAATCATTAAGTTGAGGGTCTCAAAAACTGTCTTTTGCTGGGAGATGAGTTATTGGATTTTCAGCCTCATTATAAAAACATTTGTGATAACTAAAGTTCTAGGTATAATTTCATCGGACCTTGAGAGGGTCAAAATGTGTGAGTACTTTTACACATGTTTGCGTTCGGATGACTTTTTACAGAAATGTATAGGACTAACCTTGTCGATGGACATTGGAATCAGATTTCCATAGTTCATGGTTTTTTGCAATTTCGTCGTTTCTCACACGGAGTAAAGTTAAAGATCGGTTATAGATCTAATTTTTTTTCTCTCAACATGAATTATTATAAGTAGGATTAGACGCACCCCATTAAATGCGCACGCTTGCCAATCGGCTGTCAGATTTACGTTTCGATCAGCACGCCAACCCAACTCTGTACCGTAAATTACACTGGAGCATCGAGATATGATGCACACATTCGAGTACGGCTGTATATAAGTGTAACTAGGACCCGATTTCTGGGTTGGATTCAACCAGGCTGATTTATTACTTGGTACACGCGTTATTCAGCAAATGCTACATGCAATAGTTCTATACATAGTGTGCATCAGCCTCTCGCATCGTGTGCTCGTTAATTTGGCCGTTACCCCGTGGCAAGGGCACCCAATATTAGGCGACTATGATGACATCCTTATTGGGGTGCATCGCCGTTATATATAATACCATATCGAATGCGCTGTACCGTGAGTTTGCCAGGATGCGAATAGACCTCGGAATAGACCCTCATAGATGCAATGATATCGTGTAGGGCTATGGTCCAAGCTTGGCTATATTCCGTTGGGACTGAGTATTCTCATGGTTATGAGATTGCCATTGAGCATATTGAACTAGTGATAGCAAGGTGATGCAGAGCTCAAGGTAGAAGGGTAATATCGTCAAGATATGAGCTGTGTGATGTTTGATAAAATCGATATATGCACACACGAAACTACTTACTTTATACAGTCGATCCTTGCATTCCAAAAACATTCTTTTATTCCTGTATGAAAATCCAATAGTGAGACTTGAGTTCTTATCCTTGAGAAGAATTTCGAGAGCCTCGTTCAGCTCGGATCTTTTCTTCTGAGAACTTTTCATACATTTTACATCCACAATATCTTACGTGCCATCGGGTTTCCAGGTTATCGAAGAAATTCCATTTGAGTATGTATTTCGGCGTGCCCTGATTTCAGTGAGCCATGTTCTCTCACCTATTCATGCTCGCGTACATATTGAAGGATAATGTTATTTTTGGCGAATTGGAGCATTCATTTTTTCAATAAGGCATTGGTATTGACTTTCATCTATCGAGAATATTTGTAGCTGGACCTTTTGGGAAGAGGTGTTTTGGAGATCCATTTGAATTTTTCGAGCATTTTTTAATCGATTGAAAATAAGTTCAATAATTTATTCGTAGGTTACACCCTCTTTAGAGGATGACTACATACATTTCAACATAGAATGAGCTATTTCAATGTTTGGAGAACCTTATAGCTGGAAGGAATGATTGGTCATGATCTACTATGATCTGTCATAACAGAGTGCAGATATGATCGGTACCTTGGTATTTTGTGATGATCATCATCCAAATCTTCCACGTTTCAAAGAACTCAATGATCTTTCACCAGTAGGCGTCTCAGCACATGAGGTCAGCGTATTTGAATTCTTGAATTTCAAAGCTTTATATTCAGTACTCTTTTGGTTTGAAGCATCCAATTTACATGAACTTGATTTCATTTTCAGTTGAATATGGGATCACTATTCAAGAAAAATGCTTCACTCAACAGTTACATAACATTGTACAACAACATTTTGTGGTTAGAATGTCACACTGACAGGACCACGATTTCTTCACAATTTTTCAAATCTGATTCCGAATCCAAGCCTCGAATCGCCCCAGAACGACGGGATTTCTTTTTCTCTTCGAATCGCAAGAGAATCATTTTTCAGGGTTTTTTTGGCGTGTACTGAAGCCCTGACGAAGAAGCTCTGAATGGACCACGGCATTGTGTTAAGACGGTCAAGTTGTGCCATAATAGCATATTTCAATACACCGCGGCGGTGAGAATTTCCTTCCTCGTAATTACGAATCAAAGGAGGTTTTGACCCCTCCCCCCAAACACGCTTTTCAGAAAACCTTATGTTGCAATAATCCTTGCTGTTTTTAAATTACGAGGTAAAAAGATGCTCGATTGCGCGGGGTATCCAATTAAGCTTTTCCGACGCAAAATGACCGTACAAATACAATCCTGTATTTCGTTTTGCACTAACACGTCAGGATTTTTGTCTAGATCAAGAAAACCCTTAGAGCGTGTTCATATTGGCAGCAAATCGCCGCGATTTTAGCGATGTGAAATCGCGGCTCGTGAAGTCGCCGATGTGAAAACACATCGCACATCGCACATCGCGCATCGCGCATCGCAACTCGCACATCGCACATCGCAACTCGCAACTCGCAAATCTCACATCGCGCAGCTGTCCGCGCGGACTGAGGAATTAATCTATTTTCCCACTTAATTCAAAAATCACAATTGGATTGGTGAAGGTCATCATTGAGAAACTTGAATGGAAGAAATTGACCCCCTTTTGATATCAATTTGTGTCTATTTTGATATCAAAATCTTCTATTCAAGTTTCTAAATTATGATCTTCACGCTACGAACCAAAATGTGAAATAAAAGTTGACCATATATATGACGGTGTATTGATGTCGGTGAACAAGAGACCCGCGTCTTTCGCATCTCATCAAGCAAATTTTCCACGCACACAAAGCAATCTGTCGACGCGACAATTAATCTTAGCGACTGTTAATACTGGCGGGGGATGCATACGATGGGTGCAGTCTCGTCGCGGCGACTCACTGCCCTTTGTCTAATTTGAAGAAAATACGATAGGTACAGGCAGATTACGCGGGACTCGTGTTTTCCCTGATTTTACCCGTCGTCTGTTCGACAGCGCGATTGGTCATCAATAAATTACAGAGATGATATAAAAAGACGGGGAAAACAGGAATGCCGCGCCATCCGTCGGTACCTAGCCTATTCATCTCGAACTCAGACAAAGGGCAGTCCGTCTCCGCGACGAGTTTACCCAAGTTTACCAGCTATTTTCGTGGCCCGCCAGTAGATTAAATACAATAATTGGCACTTTGGTAACTACTTCGCGAGCGAGATGCTGAGCTCTATTTGTATGCAATAATTTGCCATAAAGAGTGGGGTTAAATGTGGTTTAGTCCTCAACTCTGATTGGTCGAGGGCACCGTATTATGTACGCTCTCTTGGTGTTGCAGATTGACATCCCAAGTTTATTGACTGACCGCGAGACTCGTCGCGGCGGGGTCTCTTTCGGTTTTTCTCACATTGGCACGAGCCAACAATTTGGGGGAGGAGAACTTCGAAACATTTTGCTTTCATACTTCATGCATCTCTTTCCTCTGTACTCAGAAGGATACAGTTCGGCAAAATGCGCAGTTTGAAGGCAGACCTGGCAAAACAGGAGCCAAGATCAGCATTCAACTGTCATCAAACAACTGAAATATTTAATCCGATTAATTAATTTCTCAGTCCGCGCGGACAGCTGCGCGATGTGAGATTTGCGAGTTGCGAGTTGCGAGTTGCGATGTGCGATGTGCGAGTTGCGATGCGCGATGCGCGATGTGCGATGTGTTTTCACATCGGCGACTGAGCCGTGATTTCACATCGCTAAAATCGCGGCGATTTGCTGCCAATATGAACACGCTCTTATAAGAACGATCTTTGCGATAAGAAATCTTGATAACGTTCTGGCGCAATTCAGGTCTTGGATTTGATTCAAGAGTCACAAAATACGTAAGGAAATATATGGTCCGGTCAATGTGACGTTCCGATCCCAAAATTTTGTTATACTGTATAATGCACGTGGTACATGATTAAATGTAATGTAACCAACTGGTTTTTCCAACCATTTTCCAAATTTTTGTATTGACGCGCCCACGCAAATCACACCAAAATCAATATTTCATCTCGAACAATATAGCACAACCATCAATCCACAGAAGCAGGTTAAAAATGCTCCATAAGCCTTCCTATATCATACTTTGCATTCAATATTCAAGAGATTGAAATAATAAGCTGAAATCTGCGGCTAATACCAAAAGCCAACTCTCCTCCCTCTCGTTAGTATAGCCGCACCCTTTCACATCATATATAGCCATACTTGCATCGAATGAACATCAGCATAGATCACGTCACACCAGATATATCTAACCTAACCCCTCATCTCCTAGCTACACCACGTCGGTTGTCGCCTCCCCAACAATTTGCCAACGTTGCAGCTTGCTTCTACAACCTTTGACTCCTTGCAGCCTGTTACGTTCATTGGCAAGCATTAGACTCCTTGTGCTATGGCTACTCTCTGACGATTAGCTTCACTCAACGAGTGACTGAAGACAGGCTGCTCGCCACCCAAGTAAAAAAGATTTATAAGGACTTTATAAACTCATTATAAAGTGACTTTATAAAGAGTTTATAATTCGTGAACTTATAAATATTTTATAAAAAATTTTATAAGGTCGTCAAAAGTCTTACTCTCTCGAAGAGCTGCAGCAGGATCCAGAGCGCACCCGGCATATTCATTGCGATGCTCGATGACCTGTGGGGCTAAGAAACTCGCTACGACGACCAGTATGGCTCGTCGATTCGCTGCAACTGACGATGACGATGACGATGTCACGACACTCTCGTGTGTTCGTGATCCCAATAATCACAGGCTTTTACTGTTCAACCTGGAAAAGAAAAAAAGAAAAACCACAAAGTACTCATGTTTTCTTTACTCGGAGCAGATTCTTTCAACGCTCTTACGCAAATCATGAGATGTGCGAGAAGCACAAGATTTGTTAATGAAAAAACAACAGTATCTTTAAGGTTATCTACACTCAAGTTAGCGAGCCCTTGATGGAACAATTATTATAGCTATGAGAAATTAAGATACTTATCTGAGTTTTCTGAAGCTACTTTTCTTGAAATTGTTGCGCCGACTTCCATCTCATCTTTTTTGAGGTTTTTTGAGAAAGAAAGACTGCAAAGGGAGGCTCTAGTGTTGTGATACAAATTTTTGACAAAGTTCAACTGACTGAACTTGGCACCACGTTTGATGAGGCATATGCAGAAGTGCGGACAGGCGATAGTTTCAGTCAGTTGAACTTTGTCAAAAATTTGCATCACAACACTAGAGCCTCCCTTTGCAGTCTTTCTTTCTCAAAAAATCTCAAAGAAGATGAGATGGAAGTCGGCGCAACAATTTCAAGAAAAGTAGCTTCAGAAAACTCAGATAAGTGTCTTAGTTTCTCATGGGTATAATAATTGTTCCATCAAGGGCTCGCTAACTTGAGTGTAGATAACCTTAAAGATACTGTTGTTTTTTCATTAACAAATCTTGTGCTTCTCGCACATCTCATGATTTGCGTAAGAGCGTTGAAAGAATCTGCTCCGAGTAAAGAAAACATGAGTACTTTGTGGTTTTTCTTTTTTTCTTTTCCAGGTTGAACAGTAAAAGCCTGTGATTATTGGGATCACGAACACACGAGAGTGTCGTGACATCGTCATCGTCATCGTCAGTTGCAGCGAATCGACGAGCCATACTGGTCGCCGTAGCGAGTTTCTTAGCCCCACAGGTCATCGAGCATCGCAATGAATATGCCGGGTGCGCTCTGGATCCTGCTGCAGCTCTTCGAGAGAGTAAGACTTTTGACGACCTGATAAAATTTTTTATAAAATATTTATAAGTTCACGAATTATAAACTCTTTATAAAGTCACTTTATAATGAGTTTATAAAGTCCTTATAAATCTTTTTTACTTGGGCAATGCTCTGTGATGCGTGCCCCCAAGTTCATAGAGCTTCAACTTGTATTAGGGAAAGAAAAAGGGGGTCGTAAATCTAGTCACCCATGCGCGAAGAGTAGACTTTAATTTTCCGAATAGCCCGGGGCGGATATTTTATACACATGACGCGCAGGACCACGTGGCTTATGTGGATGGATAAATCATTCGGGTGTGTGTGTGTGTGGTTGGAGGCACCCGGTCATCATTGAGTAAAGGACATCAGGTAGTTCTAGTAACTTACATTATCCTTATTAAGGGTGCCGTGACCTTAGAGATGATATCAATTCGTGGTGTGGTTTCCTTTGGCCACACAGTAAATAATTGTTTTTTTTTTTTAAATCGATTTTTCGTAATTTTATTCCGGTCATGAATTGGACTCCCGTATTCTGGCAAATATGTCTACATGTGAGCAAATTATATTTTGGATCGTTGCTTATGCCCTGGGCAAAGGAAAACACCTTGAAAGATTCTTATTGGGAGCATTTTCCGAGTCATTACGGGTTGGTAAAGATTGAAAAATGAATAATCGCGGGGCCCAGCCGCAGCGAATGTGTTACGATCCATTCCAGAATATTTCTGTACCTTTGAGACACCGGAGCCAAGAGACTCTTCCAAAAATCATCAAAATTGGCACTTTTCAGATTCGTACTGATAGAAGTGAATAGCGCCATCTTAAAGTAAGTAAAAAGACCTTCAAAATGAGCCCTGATAAAATCCTTTTTGGTCAAGTAGAGCCTAGTACTGCCACTTAAAAAAATTGGAAAAAGAAAGTTAAGTTGTCCTGAAACTCTTGACCAGCAGTGTATTTCCAAGAATTTCGTTTGGATCGACATAAATCTGTGAGAGAAATTCGTCTCTATATAGGATGGCAATCATCGAATCATCGTAAAAAATGATAGCTCCTTCTTTGAAGGGAGTCTTAAAATTCATGAATTTAGGATGCTAGGGAGTAGGTGGGTACAATTCAAAGTACTACAATGGAAAACGGTAGGGATTCGTAAATGGTGTGGACCTCAAAAATTGTATAGCCGATGGCCACGCGTTTCCAGCTCACTGAACAGCTGAATTTACTTATGAGTACTGCTGATCGAATGTACGAGACAGAGAGATGTCCCGTCGGTAGTAGCATGACCGGGGGTAAGTATACATGGTGCTGGCGTGCGAGTGACTTGGGAAACTTTGAACCTCGTATTCTGATGCTGTAGTCCATTTCCATCCCCTCGAGAATTCAATCAATTGACGTGTACTGCTGCGGCTCTATACTTATTTCATAGACTACGTTCCAGGTGCTCGCTCGATTGGCTCTTCACCTACCCACCTACTATAGCACTACTTCTTGATCTATTAAGACTGTTAAAGTCACTGCTCTTGGAATTATGTCTGACTGATGCTGACATGGAAGGTCAGAACCAAAGGATATTGAGGATTATTTCCCGTCAAGATTAGAGTGATGGGCTCAAAGCTTGACACCTGTACGTTCTACAATAGCAATCCAGTCACATCTGATTCAAACGCGATGTTTGCAGGTTGATATCACTGTTACCGTATAGCAGTATGATCCATTGAAATTGATAGTCGGATTTATTGAATCGATTTGCTCGCAGTGTAATCTGCACTTTCATTGCGACGTATATGCGGTGACAAGGGCTTATGATTGATACTCTCGGATTGACAGTTGTGCGAGAGTGGTAATATCTGCTGGAATCAGATGCGGAAGGGTAAAATATTTTCAATTCTCCAAGAATTACCATTGAAATCGGCTACAGTCGATCGTATCCACGCATTTGCTATTCAAAAGTTGAATAATGCATGGACCATAATCTACGTCATACGCTGCTCTGTGTGGCCGTTTAAAGTGAGTTGAGCTGAGCTGCTGCAGAAAATGATGCTATTACTTCATTACTGTTATCATACTTGGAAAATGATTTTCGAGTTTTATCGGGTGTTTTGGTAGTACTGATACGTGGAAGTTGCCATGATAATTGGTATCCATGTGAGATTATGAATACGGTTACATCACGGTGATAGAATTTGTTCAGGGATGTCTAGGCAATTTTATCATGAGAGAGGAAGTTATATCATTCTAACAAAACTGTCTCGAATATTGTCCAATTCTGGAACGAATTTCTGAAAATGATTACCCTAGGAATCTATAGTCTTTCAACTGATCCAAGGGCGCTTACAGATTGATACATATAACCTATTCAATCTATAAATAACTTTACAATCATCTGTACAAATAATACATGGACAATTTGTCACGCACGAACATTAGTTTTCCGTTACGTATGAACAACTAAAAGAATTTTTCGATACACTGTGCGTAAAAGTGCACTTTGCGCACAGTTTGTCGACTTTTACTCACAGTTTATCGAAAAGTATAGTTAGATATATGGGCGTAAAACCTATTATTCGCATCCTCGTGATGATTCCGACCCTCGGCTGCGGCTCGGGTCGGAAACCCATCACTCGGACGCGAATAAAACGTTTTACACCCTTGTATCGAAATGTACTATTTTGCATCATGTGCGTAAAGACAAAAACAGTCAGGTTTCCAATTTCGAGCATTGATTCTAAAGAAATATCGCTCGGCTCGAGCCGCGGAAACTAACATTACCACCCTCGTATCTAAATTTATTATTCTGAACTGTTACAAGTTTTAAATTGCCAAAAAGGACCCCCAGTTAAGTGTGGCACTCAAAGCTAGTGCTTTCACTTAGAATATAGATTATTATTAAGTAAGTGTACCCAACTTGCCCCTATTGGGACAGTTTCTCAACAACTCTGGTTTACTTTACTACTCTGGCCCGCCACAATATTTTCCAACGTATCTCAACTCATTTTGTAGGGTCTAAAACAAGCTTTAAAGTGAGTGAAGATTCGTTGGAAATCTCTTGAGATAGGCTAGAGTGGTGAAGTAAACCAGAGTTGTTGAGAAAATGACTCAGCAAGGGGGAAATTGGGTACACTCACCTTAGATGAAATTTGCGAACCACCGAAAGTGACCCTGAAACGATCTCTTGATGTACGAACTCTAAAATACACCAGAAAAAACTGCAACCAACTCGGCACACTTTTCGCATTCGTCTGCGTGTACTTATTTTTCACCCTCATTACACTGTGGGCCACAAACTCTGACGCGATTACCGCTTTGCTTGTCGTCGCGTGTAGCGAACGAAGGTCAAACCCCATACAGGGAACCATTCGTCAGGACACTATCTCTGTGGACAAATTCGTCCCTTCGTAGGCCGCACGCGACTTGCTTCCTACAAACACATATCTGGGTACGCTCCCCTTTTTAGTGCACGCGACAACCATCCACACATATATAGTTAATGCAGACATGTGTGCTATGAGTATATTATGAAGGTTAGCGAGCTTGCGGGTGTGTGTAAGTTCTAAACACGGGGTGCGTGCGGCTCAGCGCGTAACTTTTGGGGTTACGGAGGAGATGATAAGGCCTAATGGCTCTGTGCCACATCACTATTCGAGGCTGAGATGTGAGAATTGTTGCGGTACTGACATCGGCGTTAAACTGCGAGTGACACACCGAGACACTGTAATATTGTCTACTCAGTTGCGTGCGACGCGCGAGTTTTGCTTCAATTTCACATCAGTGCGTGGCGGTGAGTTGATGATGCGACAACGTTAGTTTGAGTGCTATAGAAAGACCAAATTTTATTTGCAGTAAATAATGAGGTAAGTGTGCCTAATTTGCCCCCACTACTTTTGTTTTACTTGCCATTTCAACTCATCTGTATATTTTTCAACGTACTTTAGCTCATTTTGAAGCTTGTTTCAAGACCTTAAAAATGAGCTGAGGTACGTTCAATTTGAACGAATTGGAGCCGAGATATCTTGATTTTCGCGAAAGAAGATTTTTTGCGAGTTTTTGTCAGTGTGTTCCTAATTTGCCCCCACAGGGAAAAGAGGCCTATTTTCATGAGATTATACGGGTTTTTCGTATAATCGGGATATCTCGGCTCCCAGACCTCCAAATGAGACGTACTTTAGCTCATTTTGTAGCTTTTTTTACTGCCTTTGAAACTTTTTGAGGTAAATTGGTGCATCTTAATGGACCGAGGAATGAGTTTGGAAAAAGACTATAGGGGCAAATTAGGAACACTGCACTTTTTCTAATGATATGGGCGTAGAATCGGCTAAAAATCGAATTTTGCAATTCTGCAAAGAGCATTCTAAAGTTGGGACAAAGACAAAGAAGATGAGTTAAGGCACGTTAGAATTGATTCTATCAATTTTGTTTGGCATAGCTTTTAGTGACTAACAAAAAAGAAGTCGGAAGTAGCGAAATCAGTTTTTCTGTTCTAAGGAAGGCGCGGGTCATCTAGAATCGGCCCAAAACATTTATTTTCTCATATTTTAACGTAACAAACATGAAAAAAATGCGGGGCAAGGTCTGCGGGTTTGTACATGTGAGAACTTGAATGGGGGCAAATTAGGCACAGTTACCTTGGAATGAGAGTCATGGGATTGGAGAAATTTTGCTTAAAGATTTTATATCACTCTAACCTAAAAATCGCAATTTTGAACATGATTTTTGGATTCTCGTGCTTATAAAATATCGTATGAGACGTGCAGATGTGTAGTGTCATTACATTACTATTCGAGGGTTGGTGACAGAAAAATTGGCGAGGTTCTTGAAGCGCCATCGCTAGTACTAGAATAATGATGTGTTTCTCATTTAAAAAAACCAAAAACTTTCGTACAGCAGATTTGGTTATTAGAACGTACCAATCTTTGTGAATAGTGTTTGATATTTATATGAGATTTCATACTATAGATGTTGGAATAAATAAAAAGTGCCAAAATCGTACCAAGATGACCTAATTTGACGGTATTTCTGAACCTCTCCATATCTGCCCCCTCCCCACATTCACAGTTTCCCAATTTTTGACTTTTAGCAATGATGTACATACCGAATTTTCGACTCTTTCAAGTCCTGATCCCCGGATATTTGGCTTTGAAAACAATCATCACCAGTATCTGCGGTTACTATATCCCTGATCATATTTTCATCAGCTGCATTTCAGTGCTTCCATAAAAATTTTTTGAGTGTTCAACACATGGTGTACTTAAACTGGCAATAGGTTGAATGACGATATTTCAAAGTGATTTTTTTGAGGCTCTTTTTGCCCACAGCACGTATAGTTTGGTCATCGTTTCTGTGTGCTGTCTACGCAATATCACAAAAAGCTCAGTCATCAAATGCATCCAAGTCAACAAAAACAGTCCAGTCCATACAAAAAAAAAAAAAAAACTCGAAAAGCCATAGCCACTCACGGTAACAAACGCGAACAAAAAGCATCAGCATCAATATAATTCAACCGCGCCCCACCCATCAAATTCGATACAATAAAATTTACCCTACCACGTAGATTCCTCAATAAAATTCACGCTCGTCATTCGATCAGCTCTACACATATATCTACCCCCTCGATCTACCCATATCGGCATGTATACTGCATTTCATCAGTGTGAATTTCTTTCGATCCTTCCGAAGAGTACTTGACGCATATATGGAGCTTGCAAGCTCGTTTCGCAGCTTCTCCATCATGAAAAGCAGTCCATCACACCCCCTCCCCCTACACACACACACACACACACACTCATTGTCAATTACTAGGACGTGCAAAAAAGAATAATGATCCGAGCTTTTCTATCGAGAAGAATCTCTAAGAAAAAGAGAATTATAGAGATGGATATAACTGATTTGGAGGATGAGAAAAGATATGAGATGTAGTGTCACGAGCATAGGTGCGTGTGTTTTTTTTTATGAATCGTAAAAAGAAGAAAGGACGCGAAAACGTTTTGCCACTCGCATACTATAAAATTCGACCGAATATAATACTCTGTGCAACTGCGAAAACGTTTGACAGAGAATGAGAAAAAGAATGGAAATAGCGGTAGCCGAGAATATATCCCATTTGATGCCTGATGGTATAGTGTGGTTATTCGGCTGTGGCCTGACGAAAGACAATGACTGCGCAGCACCAAGAGAGAGAAACTCGGTATACGAGATCCTCAGTGTATATACCACCGAAATACTCAAGCGAAAATCTTTTTGCCAAGTCGACTCTTTCCGCGAGGATGTATTGTGCAGTAATGGATGAGCTTGAACTTTGATGGTGTTGATAATGATGATGTTGTGCGATGATTTTCTTGAACAATTTACTACAAAATGTGAAAACTGCTTTTCTTAATGGTTAGAACAAGTGCAGAAGCTCAAATTTTATCTCTGTGAACTTTTGGGTCAGCGAGTTTTCAGCATCTTTTTTCTTTCATTGACAAAATTTTCTGCTCTCTTCAGACCTAGATCCAGGAATCTACGGTTTATTATAGCAACTTTAGAAATTTCTATGCTTCCTCAGGAGCTTCCATTATGTTTTCTTGATACAATCCCGTTTACAGCTAAGGCGGAATCATCCTAATCATCGAATTGCATTCTCGTCAGTACTAACTAGGTGTATTATATTTTACACTGCACATCCTGTCCTTGAATTATAGTCAGAACTCATTCAAAAATGACGTCACAATCGATAGCAATATAAAAAAGCCTGATGGTCTAATCGATCAAAATTATCAGAGGCAGACATCGCCTCAATCACATAATCTGTCATCGTTTCATTATCGCAGCTAAGCTGCTTATCAGGTGAACGCAGCTCGAAATAATGACACGATATCACCGCATTCGCTCATCGTTCAATCAGTTCCAAGAACCTTTCTGCCGAGGCCAATATCTTGAAAAAATCTGCTCAGAACGAAGAAGATCGTATCGCCTACCACAACTGCTGAAAATTACGTGGTTATTTTCGGCTCCCGGTTATGTGTATATACACCAGAGTTAGGAGGATGCGCAGATCGTACAATAACGAGACAGCTGAGAGGTCTGGATGATGCCTGAGCTTGCAAGCTCTTCGGACAGGCTGCTGATGCTTTTGCTACTCTGATGGGAAGCTTGCAAGAGCTGGCTGCTACGCGACGATAACGAGAGGAATGATTGACGGAAGGTTGCTGTCTGATAAACCAGTATTACGTGAACCTGAGCCCTTTGCCATTTCTCTGATGTGCCGAGGGTGACCCTTGCTAAGCCTATACATAGCGTCTCTGTGTGATATCTACATTGTATTTACACCTGTAATCGCGTATGTGGTTAGATTGTGTAATGTGAGTACAAGCTAACTATTTATGTGATGTTTTAAGGAGAATTCTTCGAAAACAACTCATGTTCAAATGTGTGACGGTCAGAGTGAAGAAAGTAGGTCCACTTTCCATAAAAATTGAAAAAAAGCTAAAATAGTATATTATGACACTGCACGTAGATGGGTAGTTTTGTACGAAGGACCGTTTATGGCACGAGCGAAGCGAGTGCTATAAGTCCTTCGTAACAAAACTACCCATCTGCACGCAGTTTCATATGATATTTTATAGCACGAGAATCCAAAAATCATGTTCAAAGTTGCGATTTTTAGGTTAGAGTCCTATAATGATGGTTTTTTGATACACTGTGCGTAAAATTGTACTTTGCGCACAGTTTGTCGACTTTGACTCACAGTTTATAAAAAAAAAAAAAAAAAAAAAAAATAGTTCGATACACGAGATCAGAACCTATTTTTCGCATCCTCGTGACGATTCCTGTCCTCGCCACTACTCGGACGTAAACACACGTTTTTACACCCTAGTTCGAAATGTATACTATTCGCAACTTTTTCTCTCCTCCCAAACACTTTTTTGACACTGAAATCGCCTTGCATTTGAAAATAGTATACGACGTGTCAAGGACCAAAAACCCGTGTTCTTTGCGAAAACTCTGATGGGACGGCTTCGCCGAGAACAAAGTTTTTGGTACGAGACGCGTATGCTATTTAAAAAACGTGGAAAGAAGATGTTTGCGCGTGGAGGCCTGTAAGATATAATCTGAAAAAGGGCGTATAAAGTCCAATTCATAGACCGAATTCAAAGAAAGGGCGCAAGTCTACAGTGAGCATGGGAACCCGTTGCCATAAATTAATATTCGGCTCATATATCTTCATCAGTTATAGTAGGGATGACGTTCTACATTTATTCAAGCATCCAAATATATTGGCGACATCGCATTTTGTAATCGAGTTACTCAAAAATTTTCTCTGACCGATTAGCACAAATCAGCCGTTACATGCTTATTTCATCTTATCGAATTTTCTTAGTTGGGATATCCTGCCTCCAAATTCAAGCACGAACACGAAAAATGAAAGCATATCCACGTATGGTTGGGCACAAGGGCACCAGTCCAGTAAAACTACGACCTTTTCACAGATTTCTGCTGCTCGACCGAAATTCTAGGTGAACGTATCATCCAGACTCTGATTCGTGATAGAGAATGCTCATTTTCCTAGGTTGGTGGAGTTGGTTCCCATCCGTTCGTCAGAAAGATAGCGCTAAAACGCATCTTCCGGGATTTCATTTGAGATGAACTTACGTTCTTTGATCTAGCCACCACAGAAATGCTGACAACAATCCATTTTGATCGTGAAAAATGCACTTTATAGTTCATCGACACGAAATTTTACTTTGATAGCAAGTTGAGATCCAAAGTTTGAAATTTCTGAAGCTCCTCTAGATTGCCTTAGATTGCTAGCTTTCTGTGTTCTACTATACATTTTATCACTAAATCTCAATTGAAGTAATAATATCGTAAATTACGTATTATGAAAGGAGACAAAGATGACTTAACCTGATAATGCCATATTATGAATACATTTCGGATTTATACCATTGATATTGGAAGATTTCATAATTTTCTTTCATGTTGAACACAATATGAAGTCACAAATGTCACGATACACGCTAGATTCCGTAAAAAAGTGGTAGCTTGCTACTTTCACTATTCACGTGAGTGTTGCAAACTTCAAAGAAATACCGTAATGAGGGAGTAGAGAGTCTGAAATTGTGAAGCTTCATTATGGCCTGTTGTAAATATGTAATCTTCTCGTCAACGATGCTTCATCTTCAGGACAACGGCTCCTCGTCAAAGTCTTCTATGGCATCCCACGGTGCTGTCTCGTCCCCATGCGTCAGATCTGAAGAACTGATGAGCAATTTCTATTCATGGGACATGATGTGTTTTAGGTGGTATCGGCAGAAAACGATGTCAGATTTAAAGGAGAAAAATTTTGCAATATTTTTGATGGCATGGGTATTGATGAGGATGGTAGAAATAAAATGATTACGCATCTGGACTGATTGTTGGTGGTGGTTACAGAGCCCGATCAAAACAAATAATTATTTCTATGCATGATTTTGAAGGCTATAATCACTTTTGACTTGTGATTTAACATTGAATGGATCAGATTGAATTGATGATTCTTGAGCTGATTTTTCGAGCTAAATCGTCAATTCTTGTGCTTTCTTTATTTTTTGCTGTAAATACAAAATGAGTGGAGCGAGTGAGATCATTCCTGAAATAAAAAAGCTCTAGTTGCCTATGCATCAGCTCTGCTCATTATCAAAATGAGTATGCACCTTTCGTAACAAACTTTCTACAAATTATTGATGCAAAATTTTAGCTCAGCACTCCTGTCTTAATAGTCGTAAAGTACTAAAGTTTGAGAGAAACGCGACATCATCGACACATTGTACGGCCTCCAGTGTTCTCACTCTCACTCTATTCGTAAAGGCCTCTTGCGTATCGCAGTAAACTCTCGCTTTCAGCCCATGCATGCATGTGTCTGACTTTCTTCATCGAGAGTCTCCAGTGTGCAACATCTGGTGCAGCTTGCGTAACGCTAAACGATCATCGCCCATCTTACTGATCCTATGATAGAACTGACTCGGACATCTGTATCTTTAATTTGAATACCGGATACGATCAATAGACATCTACTGTTCTCTTTAAATATTGTACATCATATGCATGTTCTGATTACGATTGTACTGATTACGATATGACCTCATTTTTTATTGGGGTATTGAGAAACTGTTGAAGATTATAGGCTTTCAAGTGTAACTGTGTGAATAAAATTCGAGCTGAGACCCTTTTGCAGTTCTAATAAAACTCCAATAATGAGATTCCTAATCCTGGCATTGTTGCGAAGGCAAGAAATGAGAAGAAACTACAGTGTTTACGTGAGTTTAAGACGCCGTGTAGATGAAACGCACCCCTGTCTTTCAAAGGAAAAATTGGAAAACAATCTGTACTTGTGGATAGCACGCACCCTTATTTGTTGAAACCTGAAGAGTCAAAAAACGTTGAAACGAATTGGGAAAATAATCAGACGTGACCGATTTTGGGAACGTTTTCTACATGCGAAAATATGGTAATTCTAGCATCCCAAATCTTCGACATTTGATTTCAGTCGTGCCAAGTAAATTTATTTAGATTTAACGATAGATTGAGTATGGAGAACCAGACAGGTATTGAACCGATTTTACAAATTGAAGTTTCCAGCTGAGATTGGCGATCATTGATGCAATAGATGTCAAAAATAAATTGCAATAGGATCATTCGTCAATACTGTGCAAACCTCATCAACAAGTTCCACTCAAAAAATTGAACGTACCATCAACTGGGGTAACTTTGGGACACTTTCGACTATTTTTGTCATCTCGTTTTTCGTGAAGCTCTGGAAGATTACGACAAAACCTATCTGAACCATCAGTGACCAATCGAAAGCTTGAAATCTTAGCTTTCGATTGGCTCAAGATAGAGCTCGATTCGAGGATTCTATTCAAAGATACGGCCATAGAAGAAAAATAATTTTTACAAAACCTGGGGTGGGGTAAATTTGGGACACTCCGAGTTCAACTCATGTTACTTTTTTCTGAAATAGAGAATCGACCTTCTCTGTTCATGAATTTAAAGTCGAAGACGTTAGCTTTCAATTGCTCTTTGGAACGTCCTGATCGGATGTTTCCACGCCGAGTAATGCTCATTTGAAATTAATCAGGTATTTGGACTTATTTTCAATTTTCATACGAATTTCTGCCAAATTTCGGAAAATTGGTTCAAGTAGTAGATCAACTTTAAATGAGCATTACTCGGCGTCGAAACATCCGATCAGGACGTTCCAAAAAGCAATTGAAAGTTAACGCCTTCGACCTTCAATTCATGAACAGAGGGCGTCGATTCTTTATTCCAGAATAAAGGTAACATGAGTTGAGGAACTCGGAGTGTCCCAAAATTACCCCATCCCAGGTTTTGTAAAAAGTGTTTGACCGTATTATCTTCAAATAGAATCCTCGAATCGAGCTCCAGCTTACGCCAATCGAGAGCTAAGATTTCAAGCTTTCGAATGGCTATCGGCTGGGGTGCAGGGTTTTATCGTAACCTCCCCGAGCTTCACGAAAAACAATGGCAAAAAGAGTCGAAAAAGTCCTAAAGTTACCCCAGTTGACGGTACCTAGAGACTGTGCAAGAAGTTCAACACGAGTTTTACAGCCCACACACAGTGAAAACTGGTTGAATTTTGTCACCAACCATAAGCTGTTTAAAAAAAATAATTCTTCCAGCTTGATGCATTTTTGTTTTGAATTTTCTAGATTGTAAAGTTAACAAAGTGTTAAATGTCCAACAACTCGTAAACGGTGGAACAAAAAAAAATAAAGAACTGCAGAGCCACGTAAATCTAAAATTACGAAGGCGTGGATGCTAATAGCAGACGAGGCACGTGCCATCAGTGTCCAGGCATTTAATGGTCGTTTAACGCGATCTTGTCTCATTCTAGAGAATATCATGCTACTTAATAAGCATACCTTTTTCTCCGCGAACCTCATCAGAGAATACCAGCGTAGCACGACTACCTCTTCTCTTATCATCAGTTTTTCCAGTAAAAATTCCCCACCATCGTAATGAAAGAAAATGACCAAACTATATACAGACTACGCAGCTTACAAGAACAAGACACGGGCGTTAAAAAGCTTCGTGAGCTTTACCCGAGGCTTTACCCAACAAGAGAACCGTGTATAAGTGTGTAGTACGCACCTTCACCCGCACGTGCGATCTACTCCACGCAAGACAAAATAATAGAACTCTGCTCCAGGCTAAACACAAACCCGTAAGTGAGAAACATTTCTCAACTTAGAGACAGGGAGAGAGAGTATAATATCGTAGGCAAAGCGTATTTTCAGTCCACACTTTGAGTAAGCACGCATGACTCTATAATAGCTCTGACGCTCTAGAGTTCTGAGTCTTTCGAGCTTGCGATGAAGCTTGAAGCTTTTGTGGGGCGCGTATTCGTGAGTAAGGTAGAGAGACTCGGGCATTCTCGTAGAATAACGTAACTTGCGCACGGATGTATAACCGTTTCGCGAAAAGGGGGAATATATGCTATTCTCGGAGGTTCTTGTACGATTTCACACATTTGTGGGTATGTGTTTGTACGATTGACGCGTCTGTTTTGGCTTTGTGTATAGTTTTGAGACACAAAACCCGCATCGAGAAATCGAGCCTTCGTTTAGTCTCAACTATTTTCTTTCACTTGATTAAATCCTATTCTCCTCTTTTCTGAGATAATTTTCGGTAAAAATTAGAGAAATTTCCTGTGTTGATCAAAATAGTTGTTGTACCTCATTTGGGTGTTGATGAATTTTTTCGGAGAAGGATGAGTTCAGATTCAAGCTAGGAGCTTATTTTTACCCATATCCCGTCCTGGGCTTTTCTTCGGCGTGCAGTTACTGCTGCTGCGTTGGCCTAGTTTGTTCTTGATAAGAGCCCATTTATAATTCAAATTGCCTTGGGAGACTCACAGGGATCTCGTGACCGACGAAGATATGAGACCCCCCATTTTTCACGCATAATATAATCATCAGTATTCCACACGGTGTGTTCCTGCCGAGGAATTTTCCCTCGGTCTTCTTTTTCACTTCTCAAATATTCAACATTGTTAGAGTTACATGGAACATCGGATGTCTTCGAAAAATTGATTGAAAAACATAATTTTTGTTCTGTTTATCGCCTCCAAAACACTATGATATTCGTTGAGAGCAAGAATTTTGACTTTTCAATTTATTTTGATTGTGATAGTTCGGATAATCGACTAACGCAGATTCCTCGTGTATTATAAAATACTTATAAGTGTGCCCAACTTGATCCTACATCCAACATGCCCCCATATGCCGATCTCATAATTGAGCATTCATTGACCTGTCCGCAATTTTTTGTACGAATATCATGTTAAAATATGACGGAGCAAGTGTTCTGGACCGTCCCCCAATGATTACTGCTTTCCACAAGAAATTTGAAGAGAGATTCACATGTCTCGTTCTTGCACAGCTAAGAGTTCGCCCAGGAAATCGCGCCAAGTAAAACTAGGGCCAAAATTTTTTGGTTCGACTAATCTTAAAATACCTAACGAATTTGGCTTCTTTTATCAAGACCTCTGCAATTCCTCTTTCAAAGTTGCACAATTCCGATTTGTACCGATTTTATATGAGCATAATATGGAGATCATTCTCAAGTCATGAAGGCCAATATCGGAGTGTGCCCAAAATATGCCCTTATTCAGTTATCTCGAGAAGGCATGCAGTATACATATGACTAAGGTTAGTGTACCCAACATGCCCCTCTGACGCTATTTTGCCAATAGTTTTGTCCTATTTTAATATTTTCCAACGTACATCAAGTCATTTTGAAGCTTGTCTCAAGACCTTCAAAGTGAGTTGAAGTACGTATGATTTTGACTAACCAAAGCCAAACCAGCGCAATCTTTCCGAAGGAAGATTTTTTTTGTGAGTTTGCGTAAGGGTGTACAACATGCCCTCATCTTTTAAGGCAATTTAAATCAGCAATGAAATGCATAGAATCGTTTTCAGCGTCGTGCAACGACATTTGGAGATTTTTGCCACCCGATTCAAAACACTACTTCCGAGTTATATTTTGACGTGATGAAGGACGTTCTGGGTGATGGAAGAAGGCACACTGCAGTTCCTTTGATGTTAAAAACATGGGAGAGGGAAGGGGCATGTTAGATACACTCCAATTTTGGCCTCCATCTTTGCGAATCATCTCCGTATTTTGCTATTAAAGTTGCAAAAAATCCGTGTCTTGCAACCTCAAACAAGAGCTTTGAACGTGTTGAGGAATAAAATGCGCCATGGTTTGGTTGAGATTGGTCGAACCGAAATTTTTGGCACAGGTTTTACTACACGCAGTTTCGTTGGCAAATTTCTGAATATGCAAACATGAAAAATGCAAAAATCATTCAAAATTTTCTGGGGCATACAAAAATTATTCGGGTCCGGTCCAAACCATTAACTTTTTTTTTTGTAATTTATCTTAGAAAACATAAAAGAAATTCGTGGGAAGATTAGCGAGCGCTCATTCCTCAGATCGTCATATGATGCTAGGTGCAAAGGGTATAGGCTAAGGGCAACTATAAAAATTTTGAGTGATACGTGTTCCCTGGTAAGAAACCATGATTATTTCTTTCTAAAAACTGATTAAATGATTCAACGGTTGGCTAATTCATGAACAAATTAATATTCCATATTTTCAGCAACGTCGTCACAGCGATTTTTTTTGCCAAATCTCAGTACTTCGTGGTTTTGGTTTGAATTAACGACATATTCATGCATGGACTACAGAACAGCTTCCAGTTTCAAATTGGTCAAGTATTCTACATTTTCAACGGACGATCTTGGGAGGCCACGCAAGTCTTCATAAGTATGACGTTTTGGATTTACATAGATTGGTTAAAAGCTTTTTGAATCGATTAATCAAAGTGAGGTAAGTATCCTCTAATGTAGGATATCCACGTTATTCTGTTCAGAAACAATCTCGGAAACTATTCAATTTCCAGAATTCGTGTTTACTGCATTTGAAATAGGGAGTTGATCGATCAATGCACGTCTAGAATTAGAATAATAAAACTTTTCAAATTAAACAAACTAGCCGTTCAACAAGAGCAAAAGGCTCGAATCGTAATTTGAAAATCAACTTATCCGTAGAACATGTGAGAACTACAGTATTAGCAACTACGAGAACACCGCAGACAAACTGCCGGGCATCGATCCCTTTTCAAGAAGCAAGTGCATGTACACAAAGGGCTTAAAGGGCTCAGTATACACTGCAGCAGCTCTCTCCAAGGCACATGTGCTTCACTTTACATTTACTCAGCCCTCACTATCTATATATCTTCACACACTCTCCTCTGGAGCTAAAATAAGTTAAAGGGCTCCATATACTATATATACTGAGCCACATGCTTTGCCTGCAGAGGATATAAAATACCACGAATATAGGGAGAAAAGGGCGAGTCGCTTGGCGAAAAAAATCGAACTCCCCCTTGTTGTATCCAACAGGAACAGCGTAAAAGGGCGTACCAAGATCCCAAAATTGAGAACCACTGCCCACCATATAACCATCATATATAACCCACCCGCTCGCCCTCGCAAGTCGCAAATCTATGAACGTGCCCGTACGTACGTCTGTGTTTCTAAATGTGTGTGTGTCGCGCGCGCGCGCAGCGCCGCTTTCGGAGAAGAACATCCACATCAAGAGTTTGGAGCTAGCAGACAAACCAGTCGGCGATCGACGCTCACCATTCGAGCGTCGCGCGATTATAAAATTTTCGCTACATTTTATCCCATCGTTTTCTATGTATGTACGTGTTTTCTTTATATACCTGTATCTATAAAGTACTCTGTACGCCCCCACATAGAGTGGCCGGCATATCGTAGCAGACGTCGAGTAAAATATCGAAGATCATCATCGTCGTCGTCGTCGTGCTTTTGTGCGTGATTTCTGACGCTGTGTGTATTATTATTAAAATAACGTGGTGGCTGTGCAAGAAAAGCTTCTGAAGCATCGCAGTTTTTGCATATATAATAATCGGAGTGTTGTTGTTATTATATTTTTTTTTTGGTTTGTGCGCGACCATCAGACGCAGAGTTTATAGACGCTGATGCGTGGGTTATGTGTTTTGACATGTGTGTGTACTGTGATATTATTGGCCGCGTCTACATTAGACTTGTACGCGCGTCGACGCGCGGATTTGTACGCGTGCGTCGTATGCGCGGACGGAGCGATCTATCGGTATTGCAGGACTCCGGAAAAACCCAGTTCGGAAAATTTTAGCAATTTTTTTTCATCCAAAAAATTTTAAAAGTGGGGCAGAGGCTAAAATGATCGGATCAAATATTTTATGTCTGGATCATAATGAATTATCATCATTTTAATTGATAAAAACCGCGTCAGCCACAATTTGGACTCAGATTATTTCTTGAAACATTTCATTTTCCCTTGAATTCAAGCCACACACTCAATAGATCACTAGAAAAATGTAGGTAAAATGATTTTATTGAAAATTTCAGTTAGATGTATCCATACACATATGTATGTACACATGTATCAACTCTGATGTAATGAAAATTATGAATTTATTTCTGGAACATGCCTTAGATTCATAAAAAAACAGTTTCATTTGGTGAAATGCTCCATACAAGAGGAACTATGCAAAAAAACCATATTCCCATCAACGATAAGCTGACTTTATAAAAATAATACTGTTTAGAACTTGATTAGTTCACTTCAAAATTAACATGATGGTTGATCCTGAAAAAATTATTTGACTTGTGAGACATATCTTTGAACTGAAAAATAGAACTCGATCACTTTAGCCTTTGCCCACTTTCAAAATTTTTTGGATGATAAGAGAAAAGTTGCCAATATTTTGCAAACAGGGTTTTTCCGGCGTCCTGCAATGCCAACTGTTTGCTCCGTCCGCGCATACGATGCACGCGTACAAATCCGCGCGTCGACGCGCGTACAAGTCTAATGTAGACGCGGCCATTGTTTTTGTTGGAGTAGTTCTGTCATCTACTCTTGCAGACGACGTTGTTGCCGGGGTGTAGCCTAAATACTACTATAGTATACCCGGTGGCTATTTTGTGTGTCACCTGTTTCTCGCGGAGTATTCCATCAGCTGCATCAGAGAGCAGGTGAGTGGACAGAGAAACCCTGACCCCTAAAATGCGTGTGTTTGTGTTATTGAAATCGGAGCAAAATAGTGTAGTAACGCGGCATCAGTCAGACATATCTGACAGCACGTGCGAGTAACGTGTCTATTAAACTAGACCTATTAAAATTTATTTTTTAGCTTTTATAGTTTTATACCGGCTTCGTGTAAAGGGCTTATGGGTTTACGTCTGGTGCATATACAGAGTGTATAATAATGACGTGCCGGAGGACAAAGATGCACCGCGTCGATGTCGTTGCCGCCCGCCCACGCCGCCGTATACTCAACTCCGTGACAACGACGACGAACGAGGCTGTATTATTTTTGCTCACGGCCTTCGCACCATGAGATTTCTTTTTCTTTTTTTTTTTACCCCTCATATATTCACCACTTTTATAATTGCACTGTGATGCTTTCGGTGATGTTGAATCACACATACACTCGGCATCATCGATGATGCCATATAACTCTGTCTGATGCAGAAACTCGTGGAATGAAACAGCAGGGGGTGCCGGTGACACGATACTGTATAGGTATATAGCTGTCACCCTACGATGTATCGTGTTGATTTGCCGGCGCTCTTTTGCTTTTGTGTAGTCTACATCAGATAATGAAAGTGCGTCTACTTACATATGTGCATGTGTCAGTTTGTTGATAGGCCAGAAAAATGTTTTGCATGTGAAATTCTTACTTTTTTGCGTGTCTGCTGAGCTTTTGTAGTCTTATTTGATATTTGCCGATTTAGAAATCGATATAGATCCGAGAATCTTGATTCCTGATGATAATACATTCCAATAGAACATTTTCAAGGGAAGGGTATACACATTTTCGGAATTTGTACATTATTAGTGATTCTAGGGTTCATATTTCATATTTTATTAAAGTAGCCACAAATACATCTTATTTTGGTGCTAAATTGACCATTCTGATAGATCATACACTCAAAATATCAAACTTAATCTCAAAAAAGCATTGGATACCAAAATTGAGGTTGGCGCATACTCTATCGATGAACATATTATCTCTGCTTTGGGGTATGCATTTAAAGGGCCAAAAGGCAACTTTCTAACTTGAGTTAATGGTACAATTCATTTTTGAAGGTAATTTGTTTAATAATTCGCATTAATTTATTGTCAAATTATCAATAAATTGGTCAATTTAGCGATGAATATCATCCCAGTATTTATAATCGTATGGATTCCATCATTATCTCAATACAAAAAGTTGCCTCTTGACCCTTTGAATACATACCTCCAAGGACAGATATGTTCATCGATACAGTATGCGCCAACCTCAATTTTGGTAATTAGTGCTTTTTTGAGATCAAATTTGATATTTTGAGTATCTGAGCTATGAGAATCGCCAGTTTAGCATCAGTATAAGATGTATTCATGATGTAATATGAACCCTAGAATCATTAATAATGGAGAAATTTCAAAAATATGTATACCCTGCCCTCAATAGTCCTAGAATGTCCATTTTTTAGAAAGCTGGCTCAATTAGCAATTTTATGGCGATTCAGGTTAAAATTCCTTTGAGTAGCCTATAAGTAGATTTTCAATTTTGCCGGAATGAAATATTCCAAAATTCATCGATTTCAGTGATCAAAAATCCACACGAGTGACACTGACAATAGACCGATGACTATCCACACATCAATAGCGTTTCTATAGATGAACTATATAATAGTAAGACGCGCTCGATGTCAGTTTTAATATTGCACGTCATCTACGAATTGTACTTATACTATACGCACAACCAATGGGTGCGGAGCAATATATTCTGAAGGCTGTGTGCTTCGTACCGTAACATTAATGTTTCTCTTCTTTTGCTCCCACATATATTGCATTTTACAATAACTGTTCACGATTTATAACACAGTGGTAGATGCACAAAACCAGTTTCTTTTTTCTGTACCTCGATCTGTCTTAAGTTGCATTGCATCCTCCTTCCACACTCAACAATATATTGAACTGACAGTATGATATATTGATTGATGAACTTGAACGTACAGTGAAGGATTGCATGTGTCTTGAATGATCGAACTGATGTATGCCAGCGAGATGAAACCAAAAGGCGAAAAATCTGTGTCTGCGAAATAATACTTGAAAATCGAAGAGTATTTGTAACACTACATATACGAATACGAATACGAATACGATGTAGCAGAAGTGAAAAGAGAGTGAATATCCACAAACCACTGCTGTTGGGGTGCAATGACTTACGGACTTATCGATTCATCTGGTGCACTTGCACTTCACAGACCGTGTGTATTTCCAGCTCTCCTGCTAGAATCTATGTGCATGTGTATTATTTCTTCTTTGCTTTCTTGATTATTGGCAGAATCGAGATTTCCTGCCAGTGTTCCCCCTTCGATTACGTTCTCTTTGAAGTTCCGAACGTTTAATTAACATTTTATCTCATTCATTCATTCCTCTTTGCGATAATGAGAAACCTATTCATAAAAAAATACGATAGAAGAAAGATATATCAGAGGTCTCAAAATTCATTGAAAATCTATGAGTGAATCATAAATTATAACCATAAAATTACGGAACATACGATTCAAAATCATCTCTGTTGAACTGCATCACTGAGAAAGATTGTCAGAGTCTAACTTCAAGAAGTTAAGATTCCCACTTTTTATTGAAATCTGTGATAAAATGCTTGTAATAGTATGATTGGAGCCGATTTTTCAGTTACCTCACATGCCAGCTAACAGCCCGTAATAATTATTGTTCTTCACAGATTACCGTTATCAAACCATCAAGATCTATACCAACCTCTTTTACTTTGTAGCGGGAATTTTTCTATCAGGTGTCAATTTTCATGTTCCGTTACATACATTACTGCAATTTTATGATTCTCATCCTCACCATCATGATTACCGCCTCTTTCTAACGTATAATTTAGATCAAGAAGTTTAGATCACGAGAGTCCCATAGGCTATTGTCTCTTCTAACTTTGCAAGCTCACTCTCCAGACCAATGCGCAATTTTATTCAGTTCATGCTGGTATTATATTAAGTACAACTTATGAATGACTATGCTTGAAATAAGCAGTTCAGAATTTTTTTTTTTTAATCTTGAATCTTTTTTGAGGTAATTTGAGTTTGTGCAATGATGATGTCTTCATAGACACAGTCTATTATCTCATTTTTGTCCGTTAGCTTTTTTTTTGACCTGGTCTGAAGTTATTGTGTATAGGAGATTGAACTGCAGAATCTCGCAAGTTCTTTCACACGTTTCAAAATGCCAGTCATTCAGTGTTATTCTGATAAGATAGTCGTGTAATTTTTTCTATGTTTATTGCCTGAATGGGCGTTGATATCGAAGAAGAACGATGAAATTCCAAAAAAGATTGTGTAAGAAACTGGTTTGTTTTTGGTTTTTCATCCTCAAAATAGGATTGCCAGAAGATGTCTGTAAACCCCCTCAAAGTCTAATTCTGCTCACCAAAATCCGATGAACTTGATCGTTACGTATACTGGAACAAAAATAAAATATCATTCAAACCCTAAAGCTTCTCTTGAAGCACGTTTAGTTGCATTAGAATTTAATCTCGATAATCTTCACGGTTACACGTACATCCAACCCGAGAAAATGTATAAATATCCAAGAAAACCGGCTGTTCGGAGGAGGCACTATGTACATAATTAAATATTGAAGCAGCTCTCGAGTTAATACGACCGTCATCGGAGCGATGCTTGGAGCGATGTCAAAGAGATTCAAACGGATGCCATCTTCATTAGTTGAATTTTCACTTTTACCCACATCACGTGCCTCTCCTTACATCAAGAGATCAGTTGTGGGTATCACGTGCGTATTAGTGTCAAAGTTTGACAAGGATAATCCAGTACATTAACAGCATAGCAGCAGCGGGGAACCAGATAAAAAGAAAAATCAAAGTCTGAGTCTCTGGTGGAGAGGAGGATGAGATAATATTATGCACAGAGGTATCGCGAAAATGGCCTTATTTGGTCCCACCAATGCCGTGTCTGAAACATTGAGTGGCTCGATCGGCGAGCTCTCAAGAAATCTCTGCTTCTGTGTTCATGCTTCTCTCGATTGGCCATTAGGCAGTCAGTCGAGCTTCTGTTAGTCTGATCTCATGCTTTCGAAATGTCTTACGTGTACATATGGATCTACGGCTCTCTGTATATAATGGCACAGGTACATCATATGCACTAATACTATGGTACCTGATGTGTGTGAACCAGGGCACGCCAAACTGCTTCAAACATGGTGTGTTATTATCCGCGAGGGCGTATGGGCACGTGCTCTTGTTTTTGTTACAACATTTTTTTACGGGTTACGAGATGGATTTTAAACCTTCCTGACACAATCGAGCATAGTTAGTTGTATCGAAGTTCATAGTCAACCTACATGACTTTTTTAATGCTGTTGCCACATCGATTCTTTGCTCATGATGACTATGCCAATTCCATAGCTCTTTACACGGCTATATCTCAGAGAGGAAAAGGTTGAGTCGTTTCTAAGTCCGCATGGATCTCAAAGAATGAAACCTTAAAGTCATATTCCAAAGCAAAACTTGTCCCATTGTCACACTATTCATGAAAATTGCGGTTTACAGACTCACTTCGATATCGTCGTAATGAGTTATGGTACTGATAATGGTTGAGATTTGGTCAGAAGCAAGCTCATGAAGTACACAATGACATTTTTAAATTCCATGTTCAGTGTTATCATACATTAATTCGCAATAAGCAATTCAGATAGCAAATTCTATGAACCAAAAGTTGTGGGATTTTCTTGAAACATTTTGTGCATTCAGAGAAAGATACTTCGTGTTGGAATCATGGCTTAATGAATCTACTGACTGAGCTTCGCAATATATCATCAGCTTACTCTTTGTCAAATTTTTAGTGAGAAACTATTAAAAAATGCGTTTTTCTGTATTCTAACTATCTATATGATCATATTCAACCTCGCCTAGAGATGATTGCGAAGAAAATGATCCATGTAAAGAATGAAAATCCTCATTTTTGAGAATTATCTTCCCCTGACTCCCTGTTCTATCTAAATTCTTCAAAATTCTGAGCATTACAGGTTCTAAGGAATCTCAGAAAGGCAGAAAAAGACATTTCCTTCTAAAAATACCTGTGCTCAGTAATTTATTCCCACAGACTATTATTAAAATCCTAAAATTGTTACGCGTAGAAAACCAAACATCCAATAAACTTTCAAGCTTATCCATCGACAACCACTTCAGAGAAAAGCTCCTCATCTCGTGGTAGGTATAACCGCTGTCTCAGCAGACTCAGCAGCATCAACAGGATACAGCTTTGTCAGCTCGCTCTTGCACATGCACGAAAAAGATTTTCATAGCCCATATACCTAGGAGGCTCACTTGTTTGACCAGAACAAATTCAAACTCTGCCTTGCATGGCATGAAGGGCTTCACGATAGTAGTAACAGCGCCAGCAATCTATACGTCTAAAGCCTCTATGCATCTGACGCATATAGATAAGAGTAGATATATATCTACAGGCTCCACAGAAAGTATATAATATAGGGATCCCTCGTTATCCGCGGGGGTTCGGTTCCAGAAAAGTACCGCGAATAACAAAACCGCGGATAAAAAGACCTTGGTCTTATGGGAAACAGGAGGTTACGTTCCACTGAGTTGGCACATCACGAGAGACGTGATAATCTATCAATGTCTAAATTGAGTAGAATACTTTTTATAAAAGAACTTCGCAATATTGATGCATAAGAAAATCGAATCTCCGAGGTCGAAGAAAGAGTGAGTGCTCAAACCTCCAACAAATCTATCAGAAGTTGCTTCAAAACTAGGATGAATCGTCATTTTTGACATTTTTGCTGGTCTTTCGTAGTCTTTTGCATTTCTTTAAATTGTTGCCCTGAATTGTGAATCTGAGATTCGCAGTCATCATGAGATTATGAGTCATCGCCGAATCTCTTATCCACAATTGAAGGTCCATAATTTCAACAATCATTTTTGACCCCGATGTCTGCTCATGTGCATAATGGAAAAGATTTCCTGTCGGTAGCTCAAATGCAAAATATTCAATACTTTTGTGGTGTAAGTTGATCCGGGTGAGGAAATCTGAGATTCTCGATGTAATCATGGGTCATTGATCATTGACCATTGAATACTAGCAAAATCCATGAGAATAGGACAATTTCCGAGCAGTAATGACCATCGATCCGCGAGTAACGAAACTAAGCCTGCGTATAACAAGGGGCCGGCGCAAATCAACGATCCGCGGATACTAAAATCCGCGGATGGTAAATCCGCTGATAACGAGGGATCCATGTACTTATAAGGCTCTCTGAGCTTACCATCTTGCGCTCTAGACTCTGATAGCAAAATGTCAATGTCTTGAAGCTGTGGAACTTTGGTTCTTCGAGATTGCCTCTTGTGCAACAAACGCCCATGTTTATTCAAATATTCCTTCTCGAAAGAGCTAAGAACAACTCATACACTCGGGGAATCTTTCTTTCTGCTATGTACTTGTATTGCTACTGCTGCTGCGGCTGCACTGATGCACTTGAATGTGTCTGGCTGTTCTCTAAAGCTTTGCCTATATGGTCCGATCGAGACTCTTGACTCTTTCGATATACGTGTGTTATATAGAACTACTCTCGAGGTCGGTATCGGAAATTGCACATCGCTTGGATGTGCGTTTTTCGCGCCAGGGTGATATGCTTCGATCGTCTGCTATACTCTCGATCCTCTATACTCGGGTGCACTTTTTGGGAAAGCACTTTGGAGTACAGGAGAAAGTGTCTGTCGTCTCTCTTTTGTCCATTGTGTGTCCGGTGGTAGTTTGTGAATTCTCAGTGATCTTGTTAGTGAAACATAGTGCACAATCGAAAGCAATTCTGTGGAATTGACCTTGAAAAGAGGATACTCTGAACTTTCACGTTTCAGTGAGTCAACAGTGGCACTAGTATTAACATTTACCAAAATAGTTTGCAAGATGACATTGGAGAGCTTTTTGGTGCAAATTTTTTGATTGCTCTTGTTAAGTGCTCAGCACTTCCTTTGCGCATGAATCTAGAGAAATCTCCAGTTACCATTCCCCTCCAGTAACGCCAACCGCAATTGATCAAATCAATTTCATGGCGAATCTAAAAGTGTTCAAGAGTTCTACTCACAATCAGTCATTTCGAATTCGTTTTCAACTCGTATGATTTGCCTAACTACTGATGAACCTTACGTTGTTTCATAGAATAAACTTTTCCATTTCATTCATTGCAAAACAGAAATATTTGTGGTGGTAGGTTCAAAGAGGATTGAAAGTTTGGGAGGATACCATTCGATACTGGGAACAGACGCCCTCCCTCAAACGCACAAAGATGAATTTTGTCAAATTTGCATCTAAATTGCAAGATGGACTGCCTCTGTAAAGCTGTGAGCAAAGGTTGATTGAGATTCAACTGGCCCTCTTTGTGATAACCTCTCTATTCATAGGGTACCCTCTGTCTATGCATATTGCATATTGTTTCCAAATAAAGCCGTGCTCGCCGTATTACTCTCAGGATTCTTTTTATTTTTCTTTTCAGTCCCCAAGCCATAGAGATTAGCCTTTCTTCCTCCATAAATGTTGAGGAGTTTCCCCATGAAAAAAGAGCATCTGATTCACTTCCGATCTCGTATCAAATCATCCGAGTAGTGAATACACGGTAAAGAGTTGAATGACAGTAATAAATAGTACACTCTAATTTAGCTGAGAAAGGCCTCATTTCTAATCATTGATTCGATTTCTATGATGCAATACTTTACCACTCACAACATACAAGCCGCAACTCCGATAGGCCAGACAGGCAGAAGAAGACAGCTCGACGCTGGCATTAGACACTGACTCTGAACATGATTGGTAACTACTCTCAAGTATCGCGTTATCTCTTTACCGCTTCAAGAAAACGAGTTTTACTTAGAACATCATGAGTCTCGTCGTTGCTACCGTTTCTCGCTCACCTACATAGACGTCTCGTCTATACAGTAAAACCATCATAACCTCTATCCTTTCTTTCCGGTATCTTTTTCTTCTATATACCATGCTTTTACCGCCATACATTTTCTCTCGTAACTCCTAAATGGAATCCCATATCCCATATCACTCTGGTCTCGTCATATTTACATAAAATCTTCAGAATTTCTCTCCATCTCATCCGTCGCATCGTAAAGCATTGTATTCGACGAGAGATAACAATGGAAAAGCTCTGGTTGCTTCGGTACAGGTACACCTTCTTGATCTACGTCAACGCATTTTCTTCAAGGGAAATCTCTTTTGCTGGGATAAAAAAAAAGTGAAAGAATGATAATCAGAGAGTCTTCACAGGTACAACATTGGAAGAGGATAACAAACAAGACTCGCTATAGAGATACATTAGATCGCCGTTACAGAGCAGAGATTTTTTATGGCGTAGCCTCCTGCGTATATTTTGAAGGAGTATACGAGAAATATGCCATGGACGCCTTTTCATCTCTCTGTTATCCCGTTTCGCCTCGTCTCATTTTCTTCTTTGCCACTATTATAGCAGACGACGACGAGGAAAAAATGTGTATACTTATATATAAAGAATTGTTCTGAATCACGCGTTTGGGATGCTCTGTGTGTCTATCCTCGACATTTTTCGAAGCAAAACGTTGAAAACAAAAGTAAAAATAAAAGGAAACGAGGGAGTAGTTGCAGACTGTGAACTTTTCGATGTCGGGACATCGGCAGAAGCTTTTTTTGTGTCCGTTCTGGAGAAAACTACAATACGTCTAGTCGGCATGTACCTACTACATTGTAGTTTCTGTTTTGTTTTGTTATGTAGTTTTATCACTGCGGTATAGTGTAATATAGTTGCGGTTTGTATTATAGCTTTGAAGAGGTTGTTTCGCCAAGGTCGTACCCTTGTGGTGATGGTCTACGATTACGCATATCTCCCATATACATTTGGATCTTCATGAATGGTCACGACGGCAATGTAGAATCGACTTTGGAATTGTTGTGAGTGTTATTACAGTATGGCGGGGGAGTTTGAATATTATTGCGGCGTCCGCACAAGAGAAAGATTAACTTCTGGCCAATTGGATGGCGGCAGTATATATGGCATCAACAGCATGCAGACGAGTCTTCTCGAAGCTTTGTATTATTACGTGCTCACCGAGAGCGGAGCGGCATATAACTAAAACGGGTTTGCGTTACCTCGGTGGTGGCAAATTGGATGTTTCGGGCTTGCGCACTACAACATGATTTTGTTCTCGTGCGTATGTTGTCTCCGGTCTTGTTGTACGTGAGATTGAATATATATTATTTGTGATCTAAATATGTTAGAGAGAATTGCGAATTAGATATATTTTTCTTTGGACGGTCACATCCAATTCATCTCATTTAGGAAGAAGTGGAGATGGGATAAGAGTGATTCATCTGGTGACTGGTGTGACTCATCATGCAATATTCGCAAAATGGTCAAGTGTATAAATGTGTTGATTGGAGGGTCGTTTTGATCATGCATGATGATGAGGAGTATAGGAGGAGAGCTTTGGCTAAATTTGTAATTGGGTGAATTATCGGGCTATTTCATCTTTGAAGCGTCGGGTCACGCTAGTATCAAAATGATTTGAGATCATGGTGGTGACAGAAAACGATGGGTGAAATGGATTTGTGGACGTATATAGAAAGGATTGTATGAGTGAATGAATGAGTTGAATATATTTGGTAGTAAACAAATAAGGCTAGAAAATTGTTTGGTAATCGAGTAAGATCGAAGTCGAGCTTTAGTGCTTGCGATTATGAGGATTAAAATTCTTACAAAAATTAGGTGTAACAAATTATTAATATGTATCTCAACAGTGTTACACACGGTAATTCGGATCGATAACGGTGTCGAACCTGTAAAGCGCAGACTTTCAAAAATACATAAGAGTGGTCCATCAAAAATTGTGAAGGTAAACTGGATTGAAATCATACACTGAGAAACTCCCGACATTAAAAATTGCTGCGATCGGCTCCATCCGGGGGACAGGATTGAATTTTATCAGAAAGTGTAGTATCCGCAGCAAAATTTAAAGATGCAACATCAAATTTTAGTGATCCCGCGACAAAATTTCTCTCCCGTCACACGGGCACCAAAAATTGGCGCGTGGGAAGCAAAAATTAGTGCTCAAGAACTAAAATTTAGTGTCGGCCGCTACAACCACTCAAACGTAGCAAACAGAGGGCACCATTTGTCATTAACGCCACCAGATGGATCCGAAGCGCTCTCGGCTCGTTCTGAGACTCAATAACAGCTCTTTCGAATCAAATTTCGAGTTCAATGAACATGTTAGAATTCCCCTTTCACGTTAGAATGATAAACTGAGCGATAACGCATGTTAGTACATCAAAGGAAAACACATCTATATTCAGGAAAATTCGTAAACGACGTGTTCAGTCTTTCTCGCGAGCGGTCAAATCTGACCTCGTTTGTATATATAGAAGTTCCAAAATTTGGACGTAAACGAACACCATAGATGGCGAGAGTGTGGTAGGAGGTGAGAAAAATATATTTAGTTATATAGTGGCATAAGTATCAATCATAATTAAAGTATATCATCATATAATGTATCACCATGTATCAAACATTGTACGAAATCTAATTTGAAGTTTGAGCATATCTATACTTCATAAGTCAGTGTAAATACTACCTGGGGAAAAAACTTACTTCTTTCCCAGTAAAATTATATTTTAATCCATTATCGTATCCGGCAAGAAAAATTAGTGTCATGACATCAAAAATTGCAGCCCGGGTTTCAAAAATACCTAGTTGTCCCCCAATTGCAGCGTCTTTTTCTAAAAATTAATTCCACATCTGTAAAATTTAATGACGGAAGTCTCTCAGTGTAGAGCCTCATATAGCAGAGACTGTACAAATGGTTAACGGCTTCAAACTGTATAATCAATATGGTTAGGGGCCAAAATGTAGATTCAATGAGTACGGTGCAATCTCACAATGAAAATACCTAATACACTAATGGGATAAATTTCGGTACAAATGAACAATAATGACTCTTGTAACGCGCAGATCATATAAATTATCAATATAGAGTGATTGAGTGAATTTGAGACGGTTAAAATTTTGTTCATATAGCTTTGACCATGTATATAATACCGAAGTATGTACTGATCGAAAATCATGTTTCCAGAAGAATTGAATTATGAAGTCATCAGAGCAGTAGTGCCATCAGAATTTTTGTGAATTTGTAGTGATAATTCAAAACAAGATTTTCCTGGTCTTCCATCATTGGAACAAAAGATTGTACCGGTTGTATTGTTCCATCATCCACTTCTTGTGCGTGAACACTCACAACTCGAGCTCGATAGATGAACCATGATGCAATGTGTCATTTGCAAGTCATCTCTTTTCAGCCCTTCACACTGCATCCAACCGAATGGTCGAATCAGAGTAACATGCTCATTTCTTGATGCATAGTGGACCTGAGAATTGAGAGTTTCTAGTTGTTGGAAAGAAGGATATCATGATGGTAAATTGTTCGAGTATGATAAAAAACCTGGAAGAAATGAAAGACTGGTAAGGGAGTCGCAGAACTCACTCTACTAAGCCTATTATAAACAATGGAATTGACTCGGCAATGTGTTTTGCAAACGAAAGCTTGTCGAAGTATGAATTTCAAGCTTGAATTGACAAGTTCCAAATGTCTAAGAGGTGATCTTTCTTATGAAGAGCGCCACTCCATCTATCTTGCATAGTTTTCATATGGTCCTCTGTCCATTGTGCGTGAGTCCCGGTATGAAACACATACCAACATGGTTTATATCTTCTAGGTATCTTCTGAATCACAAACTAAGATACTAAAACGACATTAATCTATAAGCTGTATTGATATATTATACAGGTTTTCTAAGGTGATGAAAAAAAAAAAACGAAAATATATCGTCTGGCTAGGAGCCATAACTCAGGTCATGGAGTAGAATGAAGATGAGTGGGATCTAACTTTTGGTAATTTTAATAATGACGAGCTGGATGAATATGATTATTGAAATTTGCTTCGCAACGTCGTGATGCATAAAGCCACCATACATCTTGGTTTCACGTAATCTAGCGTAACGCAATGGGAAATAATTTCCCATTCGGTACAGAATACTGACATTCACCTGGTCGTTAGCAAAGTTCCACGTATATATAATAGTTCCTCTCTGTCTCCTTTAGTCCAAAGCATGTACAAAATTCTGCAACAACGAAGAGACAGTCGTTAGTATATATAGCAACACAACGGTGGCGGCGTGGTGCGGGTAACTTTCGGCCAAACAATTAAACGAACGAGTCGCGGCTCGACGATTCTCTATGCCAAGCTTTGTGTTCTAACCTATACAATGTTATATGTACAGTACAGTACAATATGCGCCAGAGCATCAGAAAGTCAGCTATCCGTGTCGAGACTGCAAGTTGGAAATGTGCACGGGACGATAGTGTACAGCCTCCTATCGTGTTGTGCTAGTGTGACATTGGCACGGTATATATCGAACATAACCTCGACAGGTCACGGTATATATAGAGTCACCGTATAAAGAGGATATGTAAAGGTCCTTTGACCGTGTCATGGCGACTAAATCGTGAGGAAAACGTCCTAGCTATCCATTCTCATCGCGTATATACTATCGGAGTCCAGCTGCTGGAGTGAGTATGTAGGAATATAGGCGGCAAAATGGAGATGAAGGTATATTGGGTCGTCGGTTGCATACTATGCAGAATAAGGGTATGAAGACTACACGAATGCGACACACATAGCACCTATAGAGAGGGGGGTCCAAAAGCATACGACAGAAGCTTTGGCAAAATCTCGTGCTTGCATGCATATAGAGTCACGAGTGGAGAATAAATCCAAACGTAAACATAGCGTCCCCACCGGAACCAGCAGTTATTCTAACACATCTTCATACCCGTATACTAAACTCTACTCGTACTTCTTACATTTGGGACCATTGCACGTGTCGAGTGACCTAAGAATTTTGCTCGCAACGCCATATATGCACCACCTCCAAAACCCACATCTTCCAAACATACACGTAGTTGTCAATGTTTATTTCGCGCACGTCTATGTTTGTCTATCCTACTTCCAACCACATGAATCCATCCATACATCCATTCTATCTTCTGCTTCTTCCTCTTTCCATCAACATAACCTCAGCTTTTCTCAATCTTGCCTATTCATCGGTCTAATCTCAGCTTGGTGCATCTCTATCGTTGATCAAAACAAAACACACACACATACACTCTCAAATTTATCCGTATCTACAAGCTCAAAGAGTCAGTGACTCTGATACATAGATGTGCAAAGCTTTTTTGTATACATGTAGATGTGTTCCGTATAGTGCAGTTTAGTGCAACAAGAAAGAGAGGAGATAGAGGCAAGAGAGGAGATGAGGTTCGTTCACCTCATCACCCGCACTGCTTGTATACATGCTATATGCCCAGTTGTGAATGTATCTCTGCTGTTCCGTAAAAGCGGCGGTGTGCATATCCCACTATATAGGTATATATGTTCAATGTACAGTCGTTACCACCGGCTTCTGGATGCACATGTACAGAGCAGCTTTTGAGCAAATATAAACAAACCATATAGTTATCTATGTACATGTAGCACATCCGCCAGACGTTGAATTGGGAGAGAAAGAACCTGGGTTTTGCAAGTTCTAAGCCGATTAGCACTAAAAAAAATCAGCCATAAAGTATACTTTGTCTATTGACGTTTCAATGTGGCGCTAATTGGGAAACTACTTCTGAGACTGGGTGACCCGCTCTGTATAATACATACTCTCAAAGTCACTATAATATGTCTACTATACCTGTCACAATGAGGCAAGTGTGTGGGAACCTAACCTCTTTACTTCATCATACACGTGAGACCTGGCCAAAGATACTTCCAGATCTCAAATGTGAACGAGGCTGTACAAAGCGAGAATTTAAATGCTATACAGATTATACCTTTGCTATATTGATACACATATCTCTCTGTGTGTCTGATTACTTTGCCGACATACAAGCAAGTATATATGCCTCCTTCGCAGTTTTTTGTTCGACCTTGCAAAGTCTCTACAGTTTTTACCGGTAGCATTGCACTGTCGTCTTCCGTGTGTTATCTCTGCTTCTGATGCCTGTTTGTTTGCTCTCTCTTGCGCCTTGTCCTTTCATTTCTCTGATGTGTATTCTTCTCATTCATTTTTTTTTTTGCTACAGCTTCTGAACTGCAGTAGCACAAGTATACATTTTTATACACATATCTATGTAATGAGAACATACGACAAGCTGCGAGAGTCATATAACCTCTATACATACAACGTAATACTACCAACACAATGTGCAATCAGACTTACTATACATGCATATGGAGAGCTGCAATGTATTGCAAACGAAACTTGAATGAATTTGATATGCTGAAAGTGTGATGTGTCTAGACCTCTATAAAGTGAATGCTCGACACGTGATTGATCTTTTAATCCTGGTGAATTCGTGGTGAATATTACTACATCCATCTGAGAGTAAAACGGGATCTTGCCGTCGTCTTTCTTCTCTGCATAATAAGAGCGATTCTCTATGTGATTTCTGTGATGCTTCTACACCGATGAAAAAGCGCATTTGAGTAATCTCTTTGACGGTTTTGGGTCGCTCGTTAATTGCCGCGAGCTCTTTCATATCCTCGTCGAGTTGAATTCACATTATGAATGACGTGAAGGATGAGTAGTGAGATTCGGCTTTCTTTGATAGATGAGTGAAGCAAATCTTGTCGTGTTCAGAATAGATCTTTCAATGTCCAAAAAGAATTGTAATTTTGACACAATGCAACGTCTTTGAATTCATTCAAATATCGAGATTCCATCTATAAGAAAAACAAAAAAGCTGACAGATGGAGCACTTGAGCCTAGTTGTATTTGAATAAAAAATTAGCAATTTCTACTAAAATAGCAAAAGAGACTTATGAGAAATTGAGTTGGTCTATTATCTATTGACCGTTTGATTGTTGTTATAATTTTTTTATATGGCTTGCCATGTGTGTCATTTGCAATGGATGAATCTCTGGAAACTTCTTGAGGCAGTCTTTAGATTTCATCAGAAATTCTTCAAAATTCATAAGATTTTGAAAGAGTCACATGATGTCCAATTTTCTTTTCTGACATCCTGTAAATTTTGAAGAACGTCTGATCATCCCCGGAAACTGCTTCAAAAACTTTTCAGGAACTATCTATTATAAATGACACGCGTGACTTGCTATGTGAAAAAAATATAACAAGAATCGATCGTTCACGAGCGAGAAAGTGGGTCGTTAATTCTCAGTAAACTTTTGTACAGTTCTGATGGGATACTCTCAGAAAGATCAGAGCCAACTATCCGCAATGATCTCCGGAGTGAAAAAAGTTTAGAGACCGTAACCAATCATCCGCAAACTTCGTGAAAGATAGAGATCTCCTAATTGCCCTGTCACTGAATTCATCCTAGCGCAAAGCGCGTTAAAAAAGTAACTCAAACGCGACGGCAAACTGAACCCAATTACGGTCTTGAATTATTCGTCGTCTATCTTTCTGTGGAGAAACCGATTGACATCAAAACTCGTGGATCTCATTCAACCAGCAGCACTATAAGTCATCGAACCGAGGTCTAACTTCTTAATTTTCTCTGGATTTCAAAAACTTTCTGAATTTTCCACCTCCTCTTGGCGCTTTGTTATCCTTAAACTTTTTTTGCAATTACTCCATCTTCGTATTTGCCATGAACCATGAAACTATGCGCTTCAAGCTTTTGTTTCTGAGCTAGAGTTTTAAATGAAGACCCTGGAGCGCTAGTTAGGATGGATACCTGTCCCAGGTGGACGTTGGTGTTGAGAGTCGAGACGACAGGTTATATTCGCGCCAACAAACGGAAGATGAAAGCGAGTGCGTGTGCCAGTGAATCAAGGAGTGCTGATTCTCTGCGTGACGTTTTCCTTGCTCTTCGTCGCGTCGCCACCCAGTACGCAGCGTTGAAGCGAAATGCGTGTGCGCAACGTTCAACGCACAAAACAGAGCCTTATTATGCGCCACAAAGCCCCCAAGGCGCAAGCATGCAAAAGGATGAGTGTATACGACGAAGCTTGGAGCGAGGCTTTGAGAGCTTGAACTGTGATGATGAATTCTTTCCAACAATGTTGTTTCAGATTGTTGGAATATTTCTATACTTTTCTTTTGAGCTTGTCTCCCAAATTACACCTTGAATTCGTCATGTCATCCACGAAGGGACCTTATTATTTCTGAGAATCTTTCGAACGCTTGAGTTATGAAGTAAAGATCATAGCCAAATTCTGATGCAATTTGACTGATATAGCTCATTTTGACTGATCACTGATCGATCTATCTGAATTGTAATAGTTGAAATATTCGAGAAATCGCACAGGTTGATTCATCGATAGTCGATACTGGATTAATCGATATATTCGATATATCGCACACTTCGACTCATCGGTAATTAAGACTCGATTGATCAGAATGTTCAAGATACTGATCACCTAGACGACTCATCAATAATCGATGCTCAATTAATCGATGTATTCGATACATCGATTATGCTTCGACTAATCGAAAGTCGCTGTTCAATTAATCAAATTATTCGTACAAATGTGTAATCGGGAGGTAAATTTGCAAATTGTAACCGGTTTGCGGCAAAAATCCGTTGATTGAGCTTCCTGATGATTCTCATGGCCCACTCTCCCACACGTCGTCGATATTGCGACAATACAATCTTGTATAATCAAGCTTCCATAGAATCGGTTGAAAATAATCAAATCCATACTGCCAAGACGTCACCCTCTGATATCAGCACCAACGGCAGCCGCGACTGGCAGTGATTTGGCGAAAAGAAGTTCGTTGACCCCGGGGTGTGTGCGCATCAAACTCCGTTCGATATATTGAAAGCTGAATTGCTCCCCGGCGACATGGCGGCCCATATCCGTTTCCTCAAAACACGACTCGAGGGAATACCATCGCGCAAAGTTGCAAGCCCGTTGGGTAATAAAACTGCAGTGCAAGTTGCAGCAAAAATTGGAATTGTCGCCGGGTAAGCCGCATGTACCCTTCACGATATTACCATCGTGACCCCAACAAGTTTGCACTATATGGGTAACCGTAAATGCAGAAGCACGCAAGTTCGACGATCTGCTACTAATACTGAAGCTGCAGTTCTTGAGGTGGAAACGGGTATCCGCAAAGTATTATGCTGTGACAGCTATAAAGCTTGCAACGTATGGTGAGAATTTCAAGTTTTGTGGGCACCTTGAAGGTCCGCGTACATGGTCTTTTGACGATTGTAGCTCTTAGACTTTGGAAATAGACTCATTCAGATGGACACTTGATCACGCAATAGGCAATCCCACCCACAGAGACGGCGATATCTATAGGCGTGTAAAAGTGCAAACGTGAGCAGCAAGGGATGGAGTGGTGCATGCGGAATTGCAAACTGCGTGTGGCACTGTAAAGTTTGTTTCTGGACATGTATGTCAGCTTTTCGCTTGGTTCTTCGTCACATGTGGGTTGTCAGCTTGACGCCACTGATGCATTCGGAGTCACATATGTGCCATGGAGATGGACACATGTGGGAGGATTTTGGTTCTGACTGCATCCAGTGACATGAACCTGTGTGGGAAAACTGAAAAATTTTAGCTTGGGAGTATCTCGGTTTTCCGCATCGTTTCTGCAATAATCCATCCGAACTGCTCTCGATTTTGCTGGCATAAGAAGGTGCACGACTAGAATTGATCCGTTCGAAGTCAAAACGTAAGCACACTAGCTAATTCATTGATCAGAAAAAATACTCGATTTACACAATAATTTGAATTCTGTTCAGACTCGTGCATGAGGAAAATTTAAAAGTTATTGCAAGTTTAAAACGAGATCGTGAAGAGCGTGATGAGGTGTTATGAAGGTAACGAAAGTGTGAAGTAGTACACTGAGAGCCATGAATCGTACACCTGACTATATTTTGTTCGTTGTCTCAACGATTCCATATATCGTTCATGCGATGCTGAAAAATAGTCCTTCGAACGATCCGGTTGTACCGCCGACTCACCGAGATAGTAGTGGCTACCATCCGAAAGTTCAGTCAAGTATATGAGAAGTAGGGATGGCACTACGGATCGTCTGCTGTGGCATATCATCAGTCCCACTTGAATAACATGGAGAGCGGTTCACACCACATTTCACTTTATTTGATAGAATTCGGAAATGAAAATGGAATTTGCTAGCATATTCCGTCTTTGGAGAATGAAATCTGATGCAAAAAAGTACATTGTCCCTTCTATGGAAGCAAGATCATGACTTGATAGAATTAGCTTGTAGGTTATAGGTCCTGCGTAACCAGCCAAGTGACTTCGCATGGACTCAAGATTCTCTTTCCTGGGGATGTTTGTACCAATATGCATCAGCTGTGATCTTTATTTGATGGATAGAATTATTCTGTCATCCTTCTGAGCTATAAGAATGATAGTCCAGACAGTATTGACCTGTGACGAAGGAAATACAATCCACACTTCATATGTTCTCCTTCAACTTGAGTGCTAGAAATATTCATAGATTGATCTGCTCATACTCAATATGACAGACCTTGAGCTGCTTGGTTCTCAATTAAGATAATCCGAATGCCTGTGGTTCTTGGGGTTACATTCGCATATCTTACTTGTAATAATTAATCAGTTTCATATAAACATTATCTACAACAAAGGAGAGGAGTTCGAATTGGATAATCTTGTCATTTCAAGTTATACATAAATTTTGTTCAGAGATTTTAGGAGCTCACTTTGTTGTATCTTGTTGACATTATCTCCAAGTGTCATCAAGACTCTGTTTTTCATTCACACTTGGCTCATTTGATTTGTGTTGAATGATAACTCTTTCACTAAGTTCAACCCAAATCAAAGATGAAAATCTTGATGACGCTTGGAGATGTTGTCAAAAATATACTAAAGTGAACATTTAAAAATATCTGAATGAGGGCATGTGAAACTTTGAAAGAGCAAATTGAGATGGCGAAATTATTCAATTGCAACTTTTTCCCTTACATTGTCAGACAATTTTTTTTCCTTAAAACTGATTATAACCAAGATATGCGAGTGCTACACCAAGAACCACAGGCTTCTGGATTCTGTGTTCCAAGAATCAAGCAGTTCAAGATCTGTCACATTCAGCGCTGGTCACATTCAGCAAATGCAGAAAAGTTTTCAGGTCTTGTGTCGAAGAATAACATACAAGGTGGGGCATGCATTTCCTCCGCCACAGACTAATGTCATGTAGACTATTGCTGCCATAGCTCAGAGACATGACAGAATATATTAATTTATGCTAGGAACAATCTCAACTGATGAACAGGAGGTAGAAACATCTTCAAGGAACAGAATTTTGAATTCATCCGAAGACACTTGGATGGTTACGCTTACGCAGGAACTATAACCTTGCAATTTGGGGATTCGCTTGCAAGCCAACAAGCCAATTCTTGTATTGGAAAGAATTATCTTCAGATTCTAGAGATTTCAGGCATGGAACCAAGCTACAAGCAGCTAAATTTTTTTAATTCAATTCTGATTCTTCCATATAGCAGCAACCTAAAATCTGCATGAAAAAATGTTTCATCAGAAATCATGGCCAAATATATTTCAGTCCCCGACGACGCGAGATAGTAACCATTACTATCTCGAGAGTTTGGGATAGTGCAGCAGACTATACGTATCGTATGAGGTAGTGTGAGTATCGTCCCGCTTGGTTTTACGATATGGATAGTCACAGGTACTATCGCATCGTGCGGTGAAGTATTCACGGTTCTCAGTGTAGTGGATGATCGCAAATGGGACATTTTTACGAACGCTAAAAAGCAACTCGTCGTTCACTTCATGCGTCATTGAGAAGATGAATTGTGCGCATGTACTTCATTTAGACTACGCACTTCATATCTGGTCTCCATTCTTCACTCCTAAAGAAACTCATGCATGCAGAAGAAGCACAGAATAGACTCGAAGCAGAAAATGAATGAAACGTTTGTGCTTTCTCTTACTCGCTTTCTTATTCTCCATTTCTTACATGAAAAATGTATTTTGCATCGTGGGATATGAATGACTCAAAGAATCAAAGAAAATACCAGCACAGACTAAAATGGATACTCATAATATGTATTCGCGCACAGGTGCGTAGGACGTGCGCATGTTCGCCTCGTCGTCATTCCGATTATTGTTTCGCTCTTCGTGACAATATACTAGAAAGTGTTTCGCTTTCGCTATATGCGAGCAATATTGTGAATCTGTACACCATAGGCAAATTGAAAATTTTACACCCACGTATACGCAGCTTTGTAGACTTCTTAATGGGATATTCGGCTATTGTCAAAACGATAATGGTACTGCTCTTACTTTTCGGATATATGTGTATCGATCATCAACTCTTCAATGTTCATTATGCGTGGGTTTGTTACATATGTGTTACCGAAATTTGTCATGATGATGTTTCAATGTTGCTGTCATTTATGATTATTCATCTGAGATTTCATTTCTTAGAGAGCGAAAGTGCCTATGTGGAAAGGAAAAAATTTTGGATGTCAATGTTGTCATTCTAATGTTAATCCATTTTTACCAAGAATTAGTTTTCCTTTACTCTTCTTTACAGTAGATTCATTCCCCGCTTAGTTGAAAAATATTGCCAAATATTAGATAAAAAATGGCCAAATAGACGCACTCTATAAATGGGCGATTTATGGCGGAAACATCGTTTCATCCTCAGGTAAAATATGGACAAATTTTTTGGCCATTTTTTGGCTATAGAAAAATCCATATGGCCAGTTTTTAGCCACAAATGAGAGTGGATTTCCACCAGGAATGTTTCTGGATTATTTTTGAGGCTTCCAAGAGAGCTGCAACTCAGTTAAATGCGGTTACCTGAGTGTCCTTGCAGTATCGATGTTCTTCAGAAGAGTTGTACCAATTTGTATTATCGATTTTGTAACTCAAAACAGATTTACTGAGATGCTATTTCAGTCAACTTAAGTGGGCGAGCGAGCCTATGATTTTGTATGACTGGAGATTTCGTTGACTCTGATATACAAATATTATAAAATTTCATAAGATTCGACAATCAACTACTCTCGTACTGGTGAAATGAGCGACGCGGCTGCTATATGAGTTATTATTTATCAAATGTTGTTATATTTATTCAACAGCATTTCATCGACGTGTTCGTCGTCTTTTTCAGGTCTCAAAAGTATATGATAATTTGGCTTAGATGATACTACAGACAGACCAAGATAAATATACAGAAAATTGAAAAGAAATCAGGTACAATGTCATATTCAGCAACTCCACATCACAATAATCTTGAGTAGAATGAAGAGCCCATAAAGTCACAAATTACACAAGAATACTTTTGTTCTTTTTCTGAGGCGTCATTTTGTATGTATTCAATTCGTTGATAATTTCTCAAATCGCGATAATTTTTTTCATTTGTTTCAACTCAATATAGACTAATCATTACATAGCATGATCTTTCATTCTTATTAGTCTCGTCTGACTTTTAACACAGACTCTGATCTCCGAGGCATAAAATACATGTGAATCAAGAATCAAGCATGCTCATAAGTCAGTGTGTCTTACATGCTAAGACCAAAGTGGACAAGATATTACATAAGGAATAAGAATATTACACACGCGACCATCAAACGAGGCAAAGGTGTGGCTCAAGCCATCAAAATCATATCGCAGAACAAGATCCAATCTCTCTATATACTACTCTCAAGCATAAGGCGTGATGTCTGGATTAATTGTGTAACACAATCTTGTTTTACACGACATAACCTCCTCCTTCCACTCCCCTAGTCTTCATCATGCAAAACGGAACTAACCATATTATAGACCTAACATTATTCTCAAAGTTCAAGCACTATTATTCATTGCCCACGATCACGATCTTCCCAAAAAGAGACAAATGCAAAATTATTCATCACTCTTTACTCGTCTATAGAACCTCACGACAATGACATTCTCCATCATCCGATTCACATCTTGCAAAACTCCTTACCCTCCACACACCAAAGTGCATCCCCATTTCTCCTCAATCTTCCCTTTTCGTACCTTCCATCCCTTCTCTATATCTGAAGCAACGGTAAAACTTAATTGCGCGCGCTTTCAAGCTTGCCAGCATCATCATTTCACCCGCCAAGTCCTCTTAGGTTTACATATACCCTGGTTCACCACCACCACCACCACCACCTTCATCACCACTAGTAAAACTCCATATATATAGCCTATATATAGACAGTGGCAAACTTTGGCTGTGAGTTTTGTGCAGCAAGTCGCGCGACTGATTCACTAAACTCTCAAACCTTACTGCTGCATCGCCAACCTAACCTATATATCTATCTATCTATCTATCTATTGAGAAGCTTCAAGATTTGTCAAGCTCGAGTGCACCAGCTTGCTTGCACCACTACCTATATAGTATCTTCTTCATATACACGCTCGAGCAACTTCCGATGCAAATATTTAAGCGGCGATCGATGCGCTTTGTGACACCACCCTTATCACACCATCAAACCCTTTATCACAAACGTACATATGAGTGATTCCGCCGCAAGTGGGATTTTCCGTGTTCCAAGTTCCTGAGGGTTAGAATATGCACTATAGCAATTTTCTGGGTGTATTCTATTGGTTAATCGTTTTTCAAACGATCTCAACTCCTTCGTAGTTTGTAGTCCTTGATAAAGGGTCAAAATGTCCTTTCCGTCCCGTATGTAGTCAACCCAACTTCAATTTTTGAATCCATCACCACGCATATGTACAGTCAAAATCCCTATATGTAGCCAATACACTTCAATTTGTAATACTTCAAACAACATAATCCACCACTTTGCGGGCCGAAATTGAATGCTCAACTCAAGAAGATGGTTTCGCACCAAAACTGCTTGCACAACACTAATTAGCTCCGCAAAATCTCCAGCTGTCCATTAAACCTTTGTAACCAATGAGGTTGATTTCCAGGTACCCAAATACACCTAATCCATGTGCAACAGTAGCCGAAAACTCGAATCCGCGGCCGAGTGCACCACATAAACGTGTTTTCCAAATTCCGTCCCCATGTTGTGCTCCTCCCCAACGCGCTATATCGCTTTGTGGAACACGTTTTCTTGAAGTATTTGGTTGATCTATGCGGAAAAGAGTCTCCGATTAGTTGCCGAGTTGTGGGAATATTTTTTGAGTCAAAATGTCAATTCCGCCTCCTTTACGACCCCTTAAACTACACATATCTTTGTATGACTTTACTTTTGAGATACATGGCTCTAGGTACCTTCTTTTTGTGCCAAAACAAGTGGGAACCAACAGTAACGACCCACTAAAACTCGTCTGGGGCTGAAATAATTTTTCGACCCAAATCACTCCCTACGACAATTTTGGTCCCAAAAAATCACACTTTCGGCGGAATCACCCATTTATATATATTGTATGCAACATCCAACATCAGAGAGAAGAGAAGAGTAGCAGACGACGGAGAGTCAAGTTCTCTTTGCACACAAAGCTTGCAATTGTTCTCTTCGTCACTATTAAAGTACCAGAATGGCTTCACATAGAGTAGGTATATAATACTGTCAGCAACAAACGAGAAATATGCTAATTAGCCGATTACCAATTCAAAAATCTTGCATAGTATGCTGCATTCTATGGCACCAAAGTGTTTGTCAGATTCTGGCACGTCATCCGAAATCGATCGATGCATGCCTATTAAGCTATGCAGCCTCGTCTTTCACGAAATTTCAATTGTATCGCATTTCATATATTAGGTAAAGACTATACAGAAGCCTAGGTTAAAGCATCAGCAGCATCAGCAGCAGCAGCTTTGTTGTAAAGGGCTAATATCGACGAAGACCTACTTCTGAGCAAAACTCGTTGCTTCTGTTGTGTGTGAGGCTTTGCTCATCGGCTATTGGATTTTGAGAGAGAGCAGATTGCCTTCACAATAAGTTTGCCTACGCAAGAGAGCTCGAGAGAGTCAATATATGTATATATACGCTTTCACCCACGAGCTATTTTGAAAGGCAGAAGAGGAAAAGTGGGTTAGGGCTTTTGCAAAAAAAGATGCCGTGTGAAAAAAAAAGCTTAAAAGGGCTTTTCAACGCCCTGTCTTTATGTAAAATTGTACAGGAGCAATTTCGTTTACTTGTAAATTTTTTACTTTCTTATATGAAAACGTTTTTTGTACAGCAAACGAATTTATACATGTATGTGTGTGAAGTAATAATAGAGCTTATTCAATAAGTTTCATATGCTCGAGTTTTAATTTATACAATTACGTGTGGTGTTTGGCGTGTAATATTGAAATAAACTGGACGGTCATGATTTATTGCTCGCAATTTTCTTTCAATGTCTAGACACTTTCTCATATTCTAGCACAAATTGCTATTGAATATATAGGAAGTTACTTTTAAATCGTATTCATCACAGATAGCATGATTAATGAATTAGATCAAAAGTTGTTATGATTCATATTTTTTGTTGTGTTCGAAACGAGTTCCTGGATCTCTAATACGTAATATTATGGTAGGATCGGTTAGCAACTACTTTGGCCGCACCTATTGCAATTTGCCGGTTGAAAATTTTTGTCTGGAGATTTAAATCGGTGAAAAATGCATAATAGATCAAATATAAAGCAAAATACAACAGCTCACGTACACCATAGTAGTACTTTTGCACTTTTTGCAAATGCTTCTGTTGGATATGTTTCATACAATAGCTCAAAGCTGAGCTATATGGGAGATTATGTAAAAATTTTATAGCATTTAGCGAGCGTTCAATATCACACTTTACAAACTCAATTATGTATCTGGTATAAACATGATCGCTTTCAATCTCAATAATCGCCTATTAACTAGTTTCTTGTACTACACTAAAGCAATGACGTCAGCCGTCAATGTGATGTGTATGTTTCTCACACAAGAAAGATTTGCCATATGTGTATCTTTTGCTGCGTTGTGCATGGTATCAACCAGCTATTGCAGAGTTGACTTCTTCGTTGTCTTATTGCCTTAGTGCGTTATTGTCTCGCCTGGAACGTCTAACGATAATGACGACCGATCAATTGGATGATTGGGTCATATTTGAGTATATTAGGAACATTTAATTGAGACACTGGACAAGTTTCAACACACAAGGAGCATTCGGCTGCTGTTGTGGGCCACGGATCTGATTGGAACTCTGGTGATAGTTTCCTTTTACCACCAAAAGTTAAAAACCAGAGCCGCACTTGCAAATGCCCGAACAATTTTCAGTTACAAAGGAAATTATTCGCATTGCTCACATGATAACGGTTGGGCATTTGCAAGTGTGGCGACTGGCGCTGGGTTTAATCTTCCGGCGGTAAAAAGAGACTATCCCTAGATTTTCACCCAGCTCCGTGTTCCACAACTTCTGGATGTTCCTCTCACAAGGAGAGGCCAGGGAGTGCGGGTCACGGATTCGGATGAAACTTTGGAAATAGTCTTCTTTTAGCACCAAAAGATGATACCCAAAGCCGCAGAGTCTAACGCTCAAGCGTTTTCGAGCTACAGGCTATGACCTATGCATTACAGTATATCTGTATATACCATTTTTCCACATATATAGATATACTGTAATACATGGGTTGTGGCCTGTAGCTCGGGAACGCTTGAGCGTTAGACTCTGCGGCTTTGGGTATCATCTTTTGGTGCTAAAAGGAGATGATTCTGAAAGTTTCATCCAAATCCGTGACCCGCACTCCCTGGCCTCTCCAGTCAGTGAGTGACTTTTTCATTTTTCATTTCTAATAATGAATGAATTGTTGCAAATTACATGAAAGTTGTGGAGAGATAGATGAAATGAGTAAATATCATGCCTCGGGTTGAATTAGTTATTGATATGTACATGCAAACTTCGCGCGTAGGTTGTCTTCCGGAAAGATGTTTCGAGTACGAAATCTGCGAATACCGAAGCATGACCTCTATAGGAACAAATGGGAGTTATGTCCATTGACCGGTAGAAAAGCTCCAAGTCTGATGTTCAATAGCTATATTCAAACTTTTCACAAGCAATTGTCGTGAAATTGATCCATATGAATCATCATAAGATATTACTTCGAATTCAATCTTAATTTCCAAGGGAAATTGAAATAGAAAAAATTATCAGTTTGAACATCTCGCAAGCTTTCATCATCAATATCTCGAGATGCGTGCTCTAACTTTTTCACTTTTACTTTCCCCCATAATTTGGAAATTTCGATCTTCATCGTGAGTTTTCAACCTTTTCTGTTGATTATCACTCCAGTTGGTGAAGCCATGATGAATTCATAGTTAGAGTCCTACAAAAAGCATGCCACGTAAATATTTCTCACTCAACATAACAATTAAATTATTGAACGTGGGCGCAAAAGTAGGCCCCGCAAAAATTTAGTTCTCTGAAAATTGGACGGCTTCAGCATGGGATGTTTTAAAGAATTCCGGCTCTGAATAACAGTTTCCAATCGCAAATAAGCAAAGTAAGAATCGCGAATATAAGAGAACGTCGCAATAGGCAAACCGCAAGTAAGCAAATTTTGTAAATACCAGGTCGCCAATACGAAGGTTTGCTTGTATGTCTTGCGCTGATAAAAATATTTCATCTAAATGCACATATTGCAATTGAAGAGTTTCGTCCCGGAATTTTCGAATGCGTATTGTCCCAAAGACTTTTTAAGAAGTTGATTCATGGAATTCAATTGGAAAAATCTCATTTTGTCGAATGTTTCGAGTAATATACTCCAAGTTTCCACATATGTTGATGAAAAATCTCTTCGAGAAACGGAAAAGCATTTACTCGAGCACTCGAGATAAGTCGAAGAAAAATGAGACGCACCTTGTATTTTTCTCATTTCATTCTTGCTTCGACTTATCTTTCTACTTCCTGTTTACGTGAGATGTGTGAAATTTTTCTCTGGCTCGCCCTTTTCTCTTCACAAAACCATTCCAAAAGACAATACTATACCACCACTCCGTTTTGTACTTCCGCCATGGACATATTTTTTGTTTTGTTCAATCTTCCTTGCACTAAGGGGACATCCATAAATTACGTAAGGGTTTTAGGGGGGCAGGGTCTTCCAATTTTTACGCTTCATCTATTAGTCAGCAGTTTTTCATTAGAAAAATCTTACCAAGAAAGAGGGGGAGGGTTGAAATCATGGAATTATTCCTTACGTAATTCAGGAACGTTCCCTAAATATTTAATAACCGGGACGCGTGTAAAAGGTATCAGAAAGAGAGGTAATGAAAGCGCACCGGATGCCTCTCAATCTTGTAAATGAATCTGAACATGGATGAAGAGCATTTTGCCATCACAGTCTCAGACTGAAGAAATTGAGCCGCATATTCTTTATTCTGTCTTGCACTGATTGTAAAAGGCAGATGAAAAATTGTTGAATTTGAAACAAGTTCTTCTTCAGTCGGAAGATTTCCTAGGAAAGGACCTTGAGAAATTTCACAATGTAGATCGGCCGCAAACAAGATCACTTGTGGATTTGGATCATTCGATCTTACCATTTTGAAGTATTCGAATCTGAGCGGGGGTGAATTTCAAGTTGAAAAATGTAAAGGCAACCATATCAAGGTCAATCAATTGATCCCTTTTCTGAAATTGCTGGGGATTGCTTAGTTTCCACATAAAAGTTGAACCATGATTGAAAACATGAATGCTTCAGTAACTCATGTAGCTATTCGTTTTTAATTCAAATTTCGATTTCTTCGTGTTTCAGAGAGGACCTGGTCAAGCTGAGGTCATGGAACTTCGATTGACATTAGCGCCGTGTTGTTAAGGTGAGTTTCAGTTATGATCGGACTTCAACTAGAATTGAGATCCTTCGTGTAGACTTGGTATACATGCAGTTATGGCATAGTGTTACTGGCTGATGTGATGTCGAGATGGGAACATCTTACACATGAACGACACAGTCTAATACTTGGGGTCGTCAGATATTGGGGATTTTTTTTTATTTTCTGTAGAAACAAATTCATAAGACTAAAGTACTGTGTAAAATACAACTCATGGTACAAACTTGGTCTATTTTTTTTTCACCAACGCTTTTTCAATTTTTTCGAAGAGGCCGAAAGGCACTAATGAAAATGCACATTTGTGCCGAACGAGATTTGAACGAACCCAGCCTACTGCTTTGAAGGCAAGGATCTTATCTATGAGATCGCGGTGGCTTCAAACTTGGTTTATCTATAAATAATAAACAATACATCGCTGAATGCGTTGAAAAATGTGACTGGAGTCTGTTCGCCGTGGAACATACTTTTCAACATTCCATCAATAACAACCTCTCTCGTCCATCAATGAATAGCAGTTTTTTACATCTTAGGGTAGCTTTCATATACCTTCTAGTTCGTTTCCTTCATTCACAACAGATATTCAAATATTCCTAATTCATCTCAATAACGTTTATATGAAATTGGTCCGTATTAGTGTAGAGAATCGAATCATCTCTTGCCGATCAAGTGGAATAATTTACTTGATCGTAGCTCAGCGTAGCTAATTTTTGCACCAATTTCAACCCTCGCTTTCCACAGTTGAAATGCGATAATCGAATCGGTGAAGCAGAAACTCGCTCAATCAGATATATCTGCATCCAATTTGCAAACGATCGAGGGTTTCTAAATTGACCATTGCTTCCGCTAAATCGAGATAAGAAGCATTGCACCGATGCTATTACGATCTAATGCTATACCAAAGAATCTTCCTCACTCTGATGTTACATAGTAAATACACTAGCGACCTCCTCATCCGTTTCAGTCTCGCTTGAACAGAGCGTTAATTGTAGGTAATTAGGTCAAATTAATGCGTGCTATGTCGTCGTCATCGTCCTCGTCGTTTTAGAACAAGTCTCTTTTTTTGTGCGGTTACTCGCGCGAATTATGCGTGTACAACATAGAAAAACCCTATACACATTTTGAGTGCAAAAAAGTAATTGTGGGAAGAACAGTGGCGTAAGAGAATTGGTTGCTGAATAGAGCAAAATTTCGAACAGGGTGTTAATGTTCATATAGTTTTGCTGCAACAGCAGCATCAGCACCATTCGGCTTCGACATTAAATTCTAGAGCTGCTTTTGGCGTAAAGCGTGTGAGTTATTCTTGAGTCTAAGAGTGTGTCTGGGGGTGTTAGTATACTATGTAGGTGTTTGCTACTATAGGTAGAGGGCTTTTCACCAAAGCGCTGCAGTGGTCGTGGCTTTGTTTTGTGATTTGTGGTTCAGCTTCTGACGCGACATTCAGCTTATAGTGTTTTAGGAGTTTGGAGACTATTTGTGAAGGGTTGGTCTATCTTATGTGAGAGGTATGTATTTGTGAAGCTTAGAATTTTCATGAGCCTCGGGAAAAGCTTGATGAAGATGACAAAGAAGAGTATCTCTTTGGTATCGATTTGCAAAAAGTTTTGTTGATCGACTTTTAACGCTGCCCTTCTGTACCAATCTTTATTTCCTTCGAGAAATCTGGACTGTAAAGTAGCATGTTTGATTTGCTCTCGCAGGAATTTCATTTTCTATTGGGTTTGGATTGTTCAGTAAATTAATGCATTTAGATAAAAGCTAGAACTTATTTTTGAAATAATGATTAGAAATCGCGTGTTCAAAGCTTGTGATGATATTTCATAGATACCGACTATTGCTAGAAACGAGCTTGCAAGCTCTCTTTATATTTTGCTCCTGCTTTTGTGTAACTTTTCGTAATTCTTGGAGGTGGTCGATCACGTACATTCAACATGTGGATAATTTTGAATGAGAGTTGGGAAAATTCAATTCTTAGAAGGCCAAGAGTAGCCCATGTAGAACATAAGATTCCATGAACATATATGATCATGGAATCCATGGGTTCTATGATCATGAATAAAATCGATTTCAAAAGTTGTCATTTTCATTCCGGAAAGGTGTGATATACTAATATACAACATCAACACATTATGCTGATGATCGAATATTACCGAGAAAATTTTTTCCCGGAGTCATTCTCAGGGTTTTGTACATTTCAAGTACTGAGGAGAAAAATTTTTCGTCGAAAATGTCAGTTTTTGGGAACTTGAGACCGACTCCTGGAAAATTTTTTTTTCAATAGTATAGATTCAGTATCGTGACCCTATTGATGTTAGAATAGGTTCGAATCAATACATCACAACATTCTGGGATAAAAATAAAATGTTCAAAGCGGTTCAACGTATGATCATATATGACCATGGAATCCTCGGATTCCATGATCATATATGTTCATGGAATCGTATGTTTTACATGGGAGACCATAATTTTGCCAGAGTCTAACCTGAAGTCCAAGCATTGTTCAAGATGATGTTCTCGATGGAAAAATGACACGATTGGACCTAGCATCAGCAAATTTTGAAGAGAACGTCAAGCTTTTTCACCACGTATGAAAAAATCTTCCAAAATTCATATCGTCTTTATCACGAGCTATAAGATGGCAATCGCACTAACGAATGAAGCAATTCAAACATGCGTGTAACAATTGATACCTTGCAATCATAGCTCAACTTCTTATATAGTATTTTTTGTTTCGTCTACTCTCACTCCTATCCGCGGATGACGATTTAAAATTTTTCAGCAACTTCAATCTGTGTGCAGATAGATATTAAACTCGACCAATGCATGGATAGTCAAAAAAACTGCAAGCCAAGCTATCTTTTTTTATCCTCTTGAACCAACTTGCATAAATTTCATTTGCCGTAAAAATTTCAAGGCTCGCGAAGCGCACCGTGCGAAAGCTCTGAATATTCAACAATTTCATACATCCTCACCGTTCGGTCTATATAGATCCATAACATACGACCATATCACACCCAATGTGCCACAGACCGAATATATATATATATATATATATATATATATATATATATATATATATATATATATATATATATATATCTCCAGGCTCTTTTTTTCACACTACTACAACAACCCCAACAGCGAAGGGTTTTATAAAACCTAAAGGCAATATCGACGTGGCATAAATCATTTACGCAAGCTCACACACCGGGTTGCTAAAAAAAAAAAGTTGTAAAAAACAGCTCCGCGCTGAAATCTGAGCGAGTCTGTAAAAATGGAAAAATGGACTCCTTTACACATACCCTTGTATCCTAGAAAGAAAAAATGCACCTCGGAAACCATAGACAAGTATGCTCATGCGTTACATGCGCGTAAGCTCCGTAAATGTACGTATTATGTGTACGTGCATTGGTTTTGAAATGAAATCTCAGAGGTGGAGATCGCGTGTCACACTATGCACGGTGCAGCTCTAAAGTTTCTAGTTACCTCTTTCTTTTTTCGTGTTAGCACACTATTTCTACTCTTTTCTTACTATCTTTTAGCTGCTTCCTAGTTTTCAATGTGATAACTGTACACCTGATAACTATTACTATACTCACAGGATATTGCACTTTTTCACGAGTTTTTATTATCTCAGACTCAATGATGTCAATGTAGATACAGATCTAAAATGAACATGTTGTAGTAGTGGTAGTAGTGTGTTTTTCACCGTCAGCAGGGAAAGTCTGGAGAATCAACGAAACGATCTATATGGGGTTTTGTGTGCAAAGGAGACTAACTCTGACTTGAGCGTATCGTCTGAGTTTCTTTATCCGGTTCAGAAGCTCAAGAGAGGATAGTAGCTACTGTTTCTGTCCGTACGGTGGAGGATCTACTCTCCCTCTGATGCTTAGCTCTATACAGTGCCCGCATAGCCTTTAATTAAATCGCGATTAAAGCGCCTTCGTGTTATAGATATATACCAGAGACTTCAGTAAGATGGACCATCGTTGATGCTGCTGCTGCTACTGCTGCTGTGTGCATAGAGTTTTTCACAATTATTTTTTTTTTTTTACTTTCTTTCTTTTTTTAAAGAGGGGTTGAGGGTGTAGAGAGAAAGGATAAAGACGAGGTGAGCCAAGGCGATTGCTAGAGTAAACGAGGTATCAAAGCTTTTATCTTGTGGTTGTCTTTCAGCGTGAGATAAAGTTATCGTGAGTTTTAAAAACTTGAAGATAATTTTATAATGATCTATAGGAGCAAGGAATATTTCAACTTTCTTTCTAAAATCTGCTCGAGTAGAATTTGCACTTGAAGTTACGAAAGTGGATTTAAAAATGATTCATGTTCGGGCGGGATTTTAATAATCATAGCGAGCGAAAGAAAGTTACAGCAATATCGCATTGTACTTAATGATTTACTGAAAATTGATTCATATATTGAATGAAAATTCTTAGAGTCAGGGTAAACTAATGTAAGCCCAGTTCCGAAATACGGATCTACTCTCAAAATTGAGACCTTTCATCTCCTAGTTAGGCCGAATCCACAAGACCGTGTATCAAAAATTTCCTGTAATTCTATTTTCGTACCCTATGTGACAAAAAACTTTTGACAAGTTTCTGGAACATGTTCTGAAAGCTGAAGATAGAAGTCTCCCTCCATCCAAAATATAAAGCAATTTTTACTTTGACTCCGAACTACTCATATATTGAGTGAAAGGAACTCTCATGGTTTAGCGTATATTTAGAATGGTCTGTGAATTGATTTTTCCAATTAAAAGACTTCCAATGTCTGGAATGTTACTTCCACTTCCACGCTTACATGGTTGTCCCATGGAATGACATATCTTGGTTCGTGTCCCTAAAATTGGTTAAGATTCATTCCTCACAAATTTCCCTACCCAGCTATGCTAGTTGAGAGTAATATCATTCTTTGTGTGCCATTTTGGAAATTACTCGAGCCCTTTATTAGAATGTCCCGTCCTGAAAATTTTATTCTTTCAACCGTTCTCAGATACACGTTTTAAATCACATGGTTGAATGATCAAATTGGTTAAATGTTCGAAGATATCAGCTGATACCTTCAAAAACTTTGGTTCAAATTTTCATCGTGAATATCGACCGAAGCTTAAAATGCTAATCAAACTACAAAAGAGTGATTCAAAAAATTAAAATCATCAGGCTTACAGAAATTTCCTTTTCTAAAATTATACGTCAACTTCGCACTTTTAAATTTTCTTATGAATCTCTTCTCATCTGGTTATCGGTGTAAAAGGCACTAGATTCACACGTATTCTATCCTATTATATGTATCTTCAACTCTTCCTGGATATTTAGAACGGACAAAAGAAATTACACGTTGTGGTTTTATTCCGCATGCATCACGATGTGATATCTCGGTTAGTTATAATGCCAGTTATGCGCATGCCTTGGGCAATCCAAGATTGCAAAATTCATCTGAATTCTAGTACATTATTCACTGTACCACTACTCAAGAAAAGATAGATTATATTTTCCTTGTCTGTACTGTGTTTCTGGCGTTATGCCTTGGGGTGGTGGTGATGGTGGTTTTGAGCTTTGGTCACGTATCGGTTCAAACCCGCGCATCAAGTACATATTATACAGATATATATCCTAACCTCGTCCGTGAGCAGATTATGATTTCGGTCGAGGCGAACGAGCTCTGATTGCTATGTGCACAGAATGAAAACTGACTTTTAAAATACGACGACCGTGAAAGCGTATATGTCTATTAACACTTGGAATTGAAAATTCCTCTTCCGCAATGATATCATTGAAAATTTCTTCCTTCCGCTTTATTATCAAGTGTCAAAAGTAAACGAATTCTGAATTTCCTTAGAAAGTAGTTAACACATCAGTGGAGAGCTATTTTTGTTTCCAATTGATTCAGGAAGAATGTATAGCACGTTACGCGATAGACATATAATATAAATATATATCTCCAAGCCCGTCTGACACTTATGGTTGAGTGAAAGCCAGTGGATAAATTTACAATCCGGTCTCCCCGATTCAATCAGTCTGCTGTTCAATCAGCCGACAAGAATTTCTTTCTCGTTCCAATCTCATTCGAGATCTGATACATTTCAGATTCGATCCACGTATCTTTGGTATATAAATGAGACTCCTGTCAGATATACTACTACTCGATTCACAAAAATGCATAGCTCTCGAGATAGCGTATCGAATTTTGCGAATCGAATCGCATGTTCACGCTCGACGACATCACACCTCTCCATGAACATCACATATTTTCATAGTCATCGTACCGTCCTTCCATCACTTATACCGTATTCAAACATTCACCACCCACACACGATACTTCTGTCCATGCATGCTTATTTTAGCACAAAAGCTTTTCAAGGTGATCAGAATATGTGCGATTCGTGATTATCAATAGTACGGCTTCTAGGTTAGATTCGTATATCATGGCTGACGTTGCAAGCATTACAAATTCATTTTCATGGAAGTTCAGATAGTATATAGCGTAACCAATACTTCAGTATCTCATATCCTTCATCTATATACATGGAGTCTGAGTGTTCTACCTTGATGATGCAACAACAACAATAATAACATCATCATCAGAATGAAATAAGAAAATGAAGGTGGTAACAATAGTAACCGTTCAGGTTATACATATACTGGCATACGAGATGCATCTCTTTTCCCTTTCGACGCACCATGAACTTGGCAACGACCTCGTCGGTCAATTTTATATATCTCGTTGGTATATCCATGATAAATTGCTTCATATATGTATGTATGGAGTGATGTATTTTGTAGTATGAAACTGGGCGCAATGTGTTAGATGAGATGCTTTACAGTTGCGGTTTTTCCTTTCTCGGATCATGATATGCACTCTGATGTGATGACCGCAAAGTGGCAAACGCTTATTTCATCCTGGCAAACACAGCTTGTAACTGCACTCACGCGCCTCACCTGAAAATCGTGACCACTTCTTCTTCTTCTTCTTCTTCTTCTTCTGGATATTATTCTGTTACTAACCTGAAGCGTGATGAGGCACACGATCCTGGTTTGTAGTTATGTATCTTGAGGCAAATTTAGTCGAGAAGTGATTATGAAATGTTTTTAAGCTGGTAGCTTGTGAAAATTTTTGAAAAGTGTGGGGTATATGGGATTGGACATCCTTATCAGGTTGCCGTCATACTGGCGCTTATTCCTCAAAAATGGCTGCCGTTGGATACTGCATGGGGCCATATTGTGTCTCTTACTCTTTCCGGTCATTAGTCATCCTTCAAACGCAAGAGTGAGTAGACCAGGTTCGAGTTCAAGTGTTTTGTGTGAGACTGAGTTAACAAAGGCGTGAATAATAGAATAATACAAAAACCCTAACCCTACCAATGCTGAATCTACACTAAACGGTAGCCATTTTACGCCTGTTTGCAGGCAACCCGACAACCATGTCCAATCCCTATAGGTGTAGAAAATTGACGTCTGAAGTATGTTCAATTGTTCTGAAATGAAATCAAAATTTGAAGGGTTATACGAACGAAATCAATTAGCTTTCGCCATCGTGAATAGAATGTAGGAGACTCTTAGAGGGTCATGTTGAGAAGAATCGGGGTCATGTTGAAATATTCAATTTGGTTATTGGCGGCGGGAAGAAAAATTGTTATAGCGAATGACTGACGCTGATAACAAGTTGAGAATTTGTGGGTGACGTTTGCCGATATCTGTGGCGGGTGTTTAGCATTATCTGATAACCAAAACGAGTTTGGCGCGTGAAACAGAATGCGTAATCAGATTGAAAGATTTTAAGGAATGTCGAATGACATGGTTGAGCTCGAGCCGCTAGTCGAGGTAATTGTTGGTACCAGTGGACATGTATTAATTGTCAACTAAAACTGTGAATAATTATGTGAACAGTCTTTTCCTTCTGATCATCCATATTGAGAAAAAATCGGAGTAATATTTTCCGATTCGAGGGTGAGAAGTTTAGTTTTGCTGTTTGAGTGATTATTTGTGGTTCGGACAGAGACCGAAATTATCACAAATAGAGTAAAAAAACTTCCCGCCTAAGTATCGGAATACGTTCTTCGATAGACTGGTAAGGAGAGGGGGAGGCGGGTGAGTGAATGAAAATTGGACGGTCGTGGAGCTCAAAGAATGTTATATAATACTTAACGCAGAATAAAATAATGATAAACGCAGAAAACCTCATTGAATTGTTTTGGTGAATGAAATATGAGACAAAAATGTCTATTATATTTTCTCTTTTCTACATCACCGTTACCTCCTTTCTATACATATTTTACATTTCCGCAACAACAAAAATTCCACCTATCTCTTTCAGCCATTTCTAACTAGTCCACGATCACTGGAAATGTGTAAATCATACAATTTTGGTAAAAAAACCCATACGATTTATATCGATGACAAAATTCCAACAAATCCTAAACCTCTCTGTCTCCCATGGTTTCCTCGATATCCCAGCTTTATACATCATTGATCAAAAATCGAATTGATCGGGGTAACAAATCACGAGAGATTATAAAGATAGCTCTCCCGATGTGCATGCACATATATACATAGTAGTACAGAGAGTAAATAAATTGTTGCGGGCTTATCCATTACGCTCAGCGAACCGCTAAAGCTTGGCTCAAGATTGGGTGCTTAATAGCCAACGATTCATTTACGGCAAATTTCAGGCAATTAGCCGTAACCGAGCACAGCTTAATTACAAATAAGGAGAAACGAGAAGTAATCTCATCTCAATTTTCTCATAACTTTCGTAACGCTCATACTTATATTTTGATTTGAATTCTGTACATTTGCATCATCAGACGGATCACCAATTTCTTTCTTACCTTTTTCACTAATACTCATCAGAAATGAAGATGTGGAATGGATATATATCTGTGTAGCCTGGAGAAAAATTGTAGGAGATACGCAGAAGATTGATGAAACGCACACTATCATTACTTAACACTCTGACATGTCACGCAATGCGCGCATCACGATGTCTCAAGTTTTTCTTAAACCAGCAGCGGAAAATTAGTCTTGCTGAAAGACGGAACGAGATTTGTCATGCGACTGAATAGAGTGAGAAAGATATCTCGTAATAATTTTCCTCGCCCACGTGAAAATACATAGGAAATAGACTTGAGAAATAATGAATAGCTTCTCACCAACCAATGTGTATGGGACATTTTCGAGAAACTGACTGACTTCTTTGGACTGGAACAATTTGTCTTATTACTTTTGCGGCATCGTAATAAATCTAACTGAGTTCAGCATCATCAGTTGTGGATCTCTATACTACTATTTAATGATAGATCTCGAGGTTATCAAGAAGGTTCGTGATGTCCAAGTGAAAGGAAGGAAATTATCATTGGAAAAATCTGCTTCTCTTGAATAAACAGAGCGAATAATGAAAAAATTTCGAAGTTGAAGAATCTCTCGGGATATACATCATGGTATCAATATGAAGCGTGTACCGTTATGTGGACGAGACTCTGAAAGTTTTGCTCTTGGCTGATGAGTAGATCTAGTTTTTGCATGTGGGTGGACTCGTTCACTCTCTCTCTCTCTCTCTCTCTCTCCCAACAGAAAAAGTGACAGTCATGAATCGAGAGATACACACGTGTCAGGACGCCAAAATAGCACACGTTTAAACAACGATACGATGACACCTCGAGGCCTGTCACGCACAGAGACAGCGACCTTCATAGAGTATTTTCTGCCTGCCCGAAAAAAAAAAAAAAATCTCAACCAATACACACTTTTCAACGTAAACACCCTTACTACAAACCTGAAAATACCTCAAAAAATCCACAGAACGCAGATTTTTTCATTGGAGAAATGCTTGATGACACGAAATCATTTCGTCTAATTCATTATTATAGCCTCATCAGACCGGCATCAAAATCATGTTCTTAGAAACGAGGCTCATCATTAAACTATTGACCAAGTCTCGTGTCTATGATCTGAAAAGTAATCTATCAGTCCATCATTACAAAGAAGTCAACTTGAACTCGATGTCATGCCTCATTAAATCTGTGACATCAAAAATGAAATCTGTAGCACATTTTGCAGCCTAGATAAGGGAGGCTGTGCAGAAGAAAATAGCGGATAAATCGATCGAGCGTGAGAGGGCAACAGCTTCGGATGTGATAAAATCTTGGCTCGCCAGACTTTTCAAAGAAAAAGAGCTGCAGGCAGGATAGAAAAACAAGAGGCAAAAGAAGATCTACCTATAGTATATAGCTGGCACCGTAGTACAAAATTATTGTGATCGCGTGGATTGGTGCAACAGTGCAGCTTCTGTAAATCCAAAGAAATAGTCTCTTCTGATAGTCAGTGCCTGTAAAACTGTTTTGCTCTGGATAGGGATACGATTCTCTGTATAGCTCATAAAGTCACACTTATTATTGTAATTCTCCGGTAACTACTGTATTTTCTCTATCATTACACCCCATGGCCGAGTGCCCACTCAAAAGGTAGATCTGTCAATGAGCAAATGTTCTCAGTATCAGTAATTTTTTGTGTGAACAAGATACCCTTCGACCGAAAGACTGTATCTTGTGACCCATGAAAGAAATTAGCCACGATGTACATACTCTCATTACCCGCCTCTTCAACATCTCTCTTCCAGATATCCTTACCTCCAAAGTGAACATCGGACAAAGGAGACGCCTGTTCAGAAACCTTTACTTCTACACCATCTCTCGTGAACCTTACAAGACTTTTTAATTGTATACCAACGCTCTTTTTTGCCTAACAATGAAGCTGTTTTCGATCCCCCGCGTAATTACTCTCTATATATTGCCTTCTCCTCGTCGCATTAAAGGCGTATATAGGTTTAGGTACAAGTTTATATGTACAAGAAGAGAGAGCTAGATGATTTATGGAAAATCGAAGCAGCAGCAGCAGCAGTGGTGGTGGTGGTGTTGCAACGCATGGGCGCGAAGCATTATGTTCATTTAATGAATTATCGATAAAACTATTAGCCTCAAGCTGGCGCCATGAATTTATGACGCTGTGTAGTGTGTGCCAATGTTGAAATTCATGGCGGACGATACGTATTATACGTCCTCGATATTAATTTTAAAGCTTCCCGCGTAGAAATTGAAAATATTGGCGACATGTCGCCGAGCTATCGCGAATTCCCATTTGCGACAGCTCTGCGATAGGTCGGCGATAGGTCGGCGACATGTCGCCAATATGATTTTGCGACAGCTCGCCGACATATCGCCAAACCTGTATTTGCGACATGTCGCAAATTCGTCGACAAAATTTTTCAAAAATTCGAAATTTTATTCGATTTTGTGATTTTTCATGGAACGGGAATCGATCACAAGGAATCTGAGATTGAAATTATGGGCTTGATGGTACTTTTATTTAATTAAAAATAGGCTCTTGGTGTACAAATTCATCTTTACATATCTTTTGACTTCTTGTTTAAGAAATTCCAACGTTTTACGTTCATAAGCACATTCACAAGGTCCAAATAATTAGAAAAATTTGATCGCAGTAGAATAGCGCGTATGATACATTATTACAAATTCGTAAGAAAACTCGCTCAACACTCTGATCGTCGGGCTAAAATCACTTGATCTTATAATTTTTTGTGACACAGCACAGATATTCACTTCTCATTTTGGTGAAAATGATCAAGCTGATGAGTTTTGAAGCCGCATCTCGAAATCCGCAACACATTGCTCACTCGAGATGCCACGTCGTCGGGCCTCCCCATCGGAGCAAAGACGCTTCCGAGACGTCTGCGACTACTTATTGCAAGGCTGATGTAGGTGGACACATCAACCCCATGGCTGACTCTTTGTCTCGTGGAAAACAGACGGCCAAACTTTGACGGGCGAGACTCGATAAGGCATGCTTCCGCGATGATCATCCGGCGTAGCAGAACTCGCAGAACCCAATGCCATCCGTAGTTTTTCTGAAAAAATCACGCACACGCATTAGAAATGCAGCTTCTATTCTTGATACAGGTGGATGGTGATCAGGAAAAGCGAGATACAAGAGGCACATTTTCAAGATTTGAAAAGTAAACACTGCGTGCAATAAGGCGAGGTTATGACGGTCGACTGCACGTGAAAATTCATCGAAACTTAATTATATCGGTCAGAAATACTTATCTGATTTATTGAGATTAGCCTCCGCATCCTCGGAAAGCACCTTCTGCGATAAAGCTGCTCAGCAATACAATAACTATCCCAAACGCCAAATGTCAGAGAAGATTGAGGCAGAAACGAGTTGTCTGTATACTTTTCAATTCACCGGTACGAAGTGAGAGCAAGACGATCGATCAATATTATTCAGATTCGGGTAATGTAAACAACAATAAATTCACACAACCGGGCTTTTCTGTCGATCTTCTCTGACATTTGGCGTTTGGGATAATTATTGTATTGCTGAGCAGCTTTATCGCAGAAGGTGCTTTCCGAGGATGCGGAGGCTAATCTCAATAAATCAGATAAGTATTTCTGACCGATATAATTAAGTTTCGATGAATTTTCACGTGCAGTCGACCGTCATAACCTCGCCTTATTGCACGCAGTGTTTACTTTTCAAATCTTGAAAATGTGCCTCTTGTATCTCGCTTTTCCTGATCACCATCCACCTGTATCAAGAATAGAAGCTGCATTTCTAATGCGTGTGCGTGATTTTTTCAGAAAAACTACGGATGGCATTGGGTTCTGCGAGTTCTGCTACGCCGGATGATCATCGCGGAAGCATGCCTTATCGAGTCTCGCCCGTCAAAGTTTGGCCGTCTGTTTTCCACGAGACAAAGAGTCAGCCATGGGGTTGATGTGTCCACCTACATCAGCCTTGCAATAAGTAGTCGCAGACGTCTCGGAAGCGTCTTTGCTCCGATGGGGAGGCCCGACGACGTGGCATCTCGAGTGAGCAATGTGTTGCGGATTTCGAGATGCGGCTTCAAAACTCATCAGCTTGATCATTTTCACCAAAATGAGAAGTGAATATCTGTGCTGTGTCACAAAAAATTATAAGATCAAGTGATTTTAGCCCGACGATCAGAGTGTTGAGCGAGTTTTCTTACGAATTTGTAATAATGTATCATACGCGCTATTCTACTGCGATCAAATTTTTCTAATTATTTGGACCTTGTGAATGTGCTTATGAACGTAAAACGTTGGAATTTCTTAAACAAGAAGTCAAAAGATATGTAAAGATGAATTTGTACACCAAGAGCCTATTTTTAATTAAATAAAAGTACCATCAAGCCCATGATTTCAATCTCAGATTCCTTGTGATCGATTCCCGTTCCATGAAAAATCACAAAATCGAATAAAATTTCGAATTTTTGAAAAATTTTGTCGACGAATTTGCGACATGTCGCAAATACAGGTTTGGCGATATGTCGGCGAGCTGTCGCAAAATCATATTGGCGACATGTCGCCGACCTATCGCCGACCTATCGCAGAGCTGTCGCAAATGGGAATTCGCGATAGCTCGGCGACATGTCGCCAATATTTTCAATTTCTACGCGGGTTTTTCGATACAATTAGTATATCGAGAAGGTAATCGGGATTCTGACCCTTGTACGCTTTGCAGGCACAGAAAATTGCCAATTGAGGTTCATTGAATGTGAAACTATGCTGGTACATGGTGTTCTAAAATATATTAGAAATTTTATGTTGTAACTAAGATTCGAGACTCATTTTTTCGACACTATCGCAATAGTTTAGGAAGCAGATGAACTTGGGTCAACTATTCAGAATCAGATTGAAGCGTATAACCGAACCGAATAACTGTGCTTGATTTTTATATGTACAACCTTTCCATTGTGAGTGCTCGTCGATGCGCACCAGTTCATTATGATGCGTTGAATGCAAAAATGGCGCGTGACTTCCTTGCAGCTAGCCGCCGTTACTTGCTTTTGTACAAATAACCCAAGAAGAGTCTGAGTCATACTGATATTTCATGTGTCATTAGGATACTCCCACAACTATATTTTTGCTCCTGGAGATGCCAATTATTGTTTGTTCTACAATGCCAATCGTCATGATAGTATCCAATGGACCTTTGAAAAATGATTCCCTTCATCAAGTGTTTATCTCTAATCCTGATTCATCTGGGAAAGTTCTGGTGATTAGAAAAATTAATTGATTTCCCTGCTGTGACAAACACAGTGCATAAAATGACTTACAAAATTCTTACGTATTTTAACTCTGAAATTAGAATTATTCCAGAAAATACTATGTACTGAGGTTATTTCTCAAATCAATATTGAGGCAAAATTTTGGTAAATTGAAAAAATTTTTTGAGACTTTCCTCGTCTAAATCGACTGAAATACACGTGCACGTTCGAACGAATGAAAATATTTGTTGACACACGTACAAAGAGCTGGTAGTAAAGAAAAATGTCACTGATTTCATTTCAATCTCATTTCAAATTCAAATGAGCAGATATGGTCAAAAAAACTTTATAAAATCGTTATGATGATAAGGCTTGATCAAGAAATGGCCACAATGCACTCAAGAATCCATCAAATATTTGCATCATCGATCTGTAATATCAGAACGATTCCATGATATACGCCACTCATTGGTATTAGCAGAAAGCAGTAGTTGAAATGGAACACGAAATGTAGACTTGTATCCCATTCGCAAACAAGAATGTCCAATATCATAGAATTTGATGAGATTGACCACCTGGAGTCTCCCCTTCTCATCTCCAAATTACACTTTTATACCATAGAAATATGATGGCAGATTCAACAAGCTGTCCATAAAAATAAACCAAGACATCTGAGTAAACTCATCTCGTGAATCAAAGTGCGACCCTGACATAAAACACAGTACATTCCACAGTTCCAATAACTCCCAGAAAATATTGCAACGTTAATATATTTTGATGTTATTAAATTTGAATCGACCTGGAAAAATCGTCTCTCTCAGCAAACCTTAATCAAACGAAAAATTCATTTTGAAGCTTGCTATTCATCCATTAAAAAATCTCCATTCCAATTTCGCTACACAAAATTCCATACGCAATTTTCGTCCATGTAAAAATTTCCCTCGCCGAAGCTACACCCAACTCAATTCCGTGCAAACTGTATCTAAAATACTCATTCTTCCATCTCACCCCTTAAAGAGAAATACATCCAAAAGTCAGTAATGTCAGTAGCATCACTAGAACCACCAGCAAAATCCCCCTATACGATAATAGCCGTGTGGCTGCTCACAGTGAAACGCGCCATCGTCGTCGCACCCTCGGGCTTCTCCAAATTGCGAATATTCCCCATTAAAAGCAGAATCGGGAAAGAGACCTACTCCCCCTTTAACACCCGTAATACTGTCTCTCTCTCCCTCATAATAAATCATAATGAAAATGTGAGCAAGGGAAGCTGAAGCAAGAGAGAGAGAAGAGGACGTTCCATCCTGTAATTTCAGGGTCTCTAACCTTGCATGTGTATGGGTGGTGTCTCGATGTGTATTATTATTAATATAGGAGAGGTGTGTAGTCCTCACGGGCCAATCGATAATCCTCGATGAGTTTAGCTTTTGCTGCTTCCAGTAAGGCATAAATCAAATTTCAAACGTGGCGCCTTCCGTAGTTATAATACTATGACTACTACATATACACTCTGGGGTGAGAAATCAAAGGTATTTGTGATTAGATGTGTATGTATGTGTATGAAAGATGAGGCTGGTTGCACTGCCAATTATTTCGATTATTCCAATGGAATTTCGTATAGAATAAGCTAGGTTGATAGTATTGGTGAGACCTGCTGAAGGAGCAGGCAATTAGCTGTAGGCATTCCACGTGCTCTTGCATTAATTCGAGAACTCCTATGTATAGTGTTAACGTTGTTCCTTTCTATGGAGAGAGTAAGTCCTTTACTTGTCGCTTTGTAGACACTCGTGTTTATTTATCCTGTGTCGTATACGAGCTCTACCGACTACTAAATTATGGAATCGCTCGATCAGATTTGACGTTTATTGCGTGAATCTTATTTTGCGGAAGATCGATGCTTCATTCATATTATCAACGTCTAGTGGTTTACCGATTCAATGATCTTTTGATGATCTTCGACTTTGTCTCATTGCTTATTGATTACTCATCATAACTCGATTTATCTGATCTCATTTTGATTAGGAAAGGTTGATATAAAATTTTGGTTTCTTCAAAAATGTTTTCTTCAGTTTTTCATATTAACTTTTAGCTTAGATGAAAAATGGGAATGAAAACTAATCTCATTTAAATGAATCAACAGGATTCGACGACTAAGACCAAAGACAAAAGTGTAAATTAATCTCTTTATAAATAAATCAAGATTCATACATGATTCGATGGCTGAACCCCATTGCTAATTCTATCCGGCTTGTGGAGTTTGCATTAAAAATTTCTTCCCTTCATACTTCCTCCCCTTTCTTAATCTGCCTTCCGCAGTGATTTCTTTCTCCCCCTTTAACGGTTAGAGACTTCTTCTTTTTACGAGAGCCACTCTTCTCAGCAGTTTGAGTGTATTTGCAAGTCAACGCTTGTGTTTTATCGTCATCTGCAGATATTTGATTTTGAGATTTGATAAACGGGAGGGTGAGACAATCAGTTGATTCAGGACTCATCTCTAGAGCTCTGATCCTTCAATGTTTCTTTCAACGATTATTAAGTTTCATAATAGACGTTTCACGAGTTCCATGATGTAGTGGTAACGCATGTAATAAATTTAGTGTCCAAAAACTTGAGGATTTCCATCAAATTAACAAGATTACCGTGTACGTCTATACTATATTCTCTGAAAACGTCTCGAATCCATCATCTTGATGTAACATTATCAAGTTTTGTCAAAGTTGATAAACAATCTTGGCTGATATTGTTACGAATAAGTAGGTTAAAACGACACGTTTCACATTGTTAGTCCCCTAAAACTGCAAAGCGGAGGCAAATTTTGCTTCGTAAACGTATACACATGATTCAAATTATTCAAGTCCCAACAATGCTCACAGAGTTGCAAACAAGCTGAAAGTTTTGTAAAGTTTCATCCAACCCTGGACCAGCTTGACATACGTGTATGACACGAATTTGTAAGTCTGATTGTTGCCATTAGGAATGTTTTTCCCTTTATTGTCTTCATCAGAGGTTCAAAAAGTGTAATTTAGCGTATACTTTTGACTCACACACATAGGAACTATTATCATTCTCCTAGCTTTGGAAGTTGCTTGATTACTCTCAAAATCGAAACCTGTTTCGTCTGGACCACTTGTAATAGACATTCCCAAAGTTTTGCCACAAAACTTTCTCAAATTTTTTTTCTTCGGTGGACTCGCCCTCACTCGTAATCTGTATGCAGAAGACCTTCTGTTTCCTCTTTGTAGTCTTCACTCGGTGTAATTTTTTTTCCTTTTGCTTGCTCAAGTTATTTTCGGTCGATTTCTCGATTGCCTAATTATCGGCTTTTTCCGATGTAGACTTTTTCGCGGACCATTTAATCAGTTCCCCTAGATTAACAACCCGAATCGCATCTCTATGCGATCTTCGAGTTTGTCGCGGTCCAAGTCTCAGAACACTACGACAAAGTATGATGACGTTGAAAGCTATTTCATCAACTTTTCGTATTATCTGTACTGGTGATCAATTACTGCTGAGGGTTTCCAGTCCGTATCGTTGAGCTCAAGACATGTCCTTTAACTCTCAAGTCTTTAGGACATCAACAAGACTTGAAAGGAAGAAGAAGTAAATCCTTGAGAAAACACATTTTTTTGCAAAGTTGATACTACCTCAAATCTGCGTTCCAGAAAGTGGAAAGTTCTTCAGAGAATTTTTTCTATAATTTTTTGAAGCTCTTAAGAGAGAACTAAAAGACTGTTGGAAAAATGTAAGCGCTTGGTTTATCTTGACCGCTTTTGCAGCGCCTCGCCACATCCGTTTAATAAATAACATAGGTTAAGCTCAGACCCAGGTGCTTTACTTAATCTACATGTTTCTTTTTTAGCTGTTTCACTATTCATGTGAAGTAATCTGCTCGCTAAGGAAAATAGTTAAGAATTATGACCAAGGCAGAAAAAGTAGTAACAAATACTGCAAAACCAGCCACATCAAAGTGAATAATATTTTGAAAAGAACTGGAACCAAAAATCTATTTGGAGAAAAATCAGTAGAGAAAATAGAATTGAAAAGACACGGTCCAAAATACCTGTAATCACTATGAGTGTAATCATAAATTCTCTGTAAGTGACACAAAATAAAAAATGAGATACATACTTTGGCGTGTTATCCTCTAATATGAATGGAGATGGTTTATTGAAGTATGACTTTCAACTCAGTATCCCTATTGAGAGTCTTTGAAGCACAGATTTAAAGGATTTCAGAGAGGCTTATCAAAAATTCATCTCAGAGTATTCCAATATCTATTCTGAATATTGAATTCAGCGATACACAACTTCAGGATTTATGGCGAACTCGTTCACTCTTGAATTATAGATCACTTGATTCTTCAAATCGAAAAATTCTCCAAGTATGCTCAAAAAAAATATTGAACCCTTTCAGCATGCTTCTCAACAAAAATAAACATGCAAGTTCACAAAATTATTCGTCACGGCTTTCGCATGTTTTCAGAAAAAATTCTGGAAATGCTTGAGTATTCTAAAATAAAGCTTCCGTAGGAATCAGGTAAAAATCTCATCATCACGCTACCTAGGGGTGCATGAGATGAGTGAAATTTTCAGAATCGGAAATTTCGTATTTTCTCCTACTTTGTACTCAAATAACACATCTCAAATCATAATATAAATCATCGTACATATGGTAGCAAACTATCGTTACACAATATTGCTAGAAAGTAAAAAGAAAGAAAAAGGAAACCGAGGGAAAAAATTGATGAAAATGATTGATTTGACCACTTTCATAACTGAATTCAACCTTGATACGAGGAAAGCATCACTTCACCAGTACCTATAAGCAAATTCTTACACAGAATGAGTGAAATGACGGTAACGAAGAAGTGGAGTCCGGAATGGCATCAGAGAATTTGCACAAAGGGCACACACGAAATGTGAAAAAGGAGGAGTGCAGAGTCGTGTTATCGCTACTCAGTCACACAGGGGTATATTCTCGCATGCGGTATATGATGGTAAAGGGCCGTAATATAAATTTCGCGCAACCGCGGAAGATCAAGATAGGCAATGCCAGGGCAGGCACGAGGTACACATCACATTTATACTGCCATCAAGGGGCCAAAAGAGAAAGGGAGATAGAAGGTTAGATTCGTATATGTAATATATGTATGGAACACAAGCTTATTGGCGTCACTATGGATACTTGTGTAGGCCTTTTTGTTCCCTCGTATCGCACAGATAGATACTATGACTCCCTCTTTATTATTATATCGAAATCGTGCACCCTATAGTAATGTACACACTTTGTACAGAAATGATCGCAGTAATCCAGAAGTTCTTCTGGCTTCTGTCTGCCTCATTGTCGCCTTAGTTTGCGAGAAAAAAGTCCAAGTTTCATGCTTATAATACTACTTGACTCTCTGATGTTTGATCCCCTTTTCACCAGGACGATATGTATGCCACGAGTATATACGACATTTGATGCGTAAGCATGCGGATGTTTTCGAGCAATATTGCAAAACTCTATTCGCGACCATCATAGAAAAGTCGATATGATAATCCCTCTGGCATTTCTTTGTTCGTTTAGCTGCTGCTGCTGTGTTGCTACTACTTTGGTATACCTTTGTTTTTTACCGAGTTTTCTTCTTTTTTTTTTATCTTTGCAATAGCCTTCATTGTTCTATTTTCTCTACGATTCTCTGTCTATGTTGTGATGATGGAAGTTGCGCAACGCCACCGGCCAGCAATACACAGACGATCTAGAATGAATAAAATGGGCGTATATATATATGGTGCTGCAGTAGTAGTAGTGCAATTTTGCTGCTGCTGGTATGAGAGAAAAGTGGGTCGTTGTGATATGAATGCGCAAAGGTAGTTTCCAGGTACACCCGCGGGAGTAAGAAGAAAGAGTACTCTCTCAGCTGACGATGCTGTTGATGTGCGTTGTGCACGTTAGAAAAAAAAGAAATTATTAAGTATAGCGGTGTACATACGTGTGAAATTTTAATGCTTGCCTAATTATGGGTGTGGGAATTTTCTGTAATGATGGTGACACGATCGGATAATAGATTACGGTAATAGTTGCATGAGCAAATTACGACATGTACTTCTTGTTGTCGAAATGCATGTAAGGGAATTTTGCATTATAGAAGTTATGGTTACAGGTGCTACGGTTCTTAAAGTTGTGAGGAAACATATTTCATGCTTCATCTCCAAAACGTAAATCTTATTGTCTTTTACAAACGAAATCGAATGGAGTATAATCTGGTTGGTTGTTGTTCGTACATACGGGTCACGGACTATTTGGTTGCAACTCTGGAAATAATTTTAGCTTGTTACTGGAAAATGCCTTAGCATTAGCAAATTTGATTCTGGATATCATTTTTTGGTACTGAATTGAGATTATTCCTAATAGAATTCCAGTCAGATCTATGATTCGCATGACTGACACCCTCCTAGTAAGTTGATTTCATCTTGCAGGTGAAATTGAGTGTGTGAATTTTTAAAACATTTTTGTAAAGCTCTCCTTACTTTACTTTTGATTTTCGCTCATTTTGAGACAAACACAATTCAACAGAAAAATGACCCGCCTATATATTCTGATACCTCCCCGATACCGTCTATCCCCCTGGTAGAAATCTCTCCATAAAATTTATACTCGAAACTAAAATATGGCCAAAACAGATGGACCATATTCGATGACTAATAAATGGCCAATATTTGAGCGACTTCCGAAGGGGTTTCGCAATAGTCTAAAAAATCTGGGAAAAAAGTGGGCAATATGTGATTCTCCCTTTCAAGTGCAGGATTCAATTTTTTTGGTTAATAAATGGTTTTATATTGGCTTTGGATATTTATTCAACGATATCTCTGCCGTGTGCAGCTCCTCATGGAGAACTCGACACATCTTTTGCAAATGATGATGATGGTAATTACTTGATCATCTCAATGCTTTTGCTCGAGCACATGAGCTTTATTACATGATCTATAAATATCGAAATTAATACATCTGAATAATCTTCTACTCGTCGCTGTTCATTGAATTACTCAAAATTATGCCATAATCTGACCCATAATATGCCCAAATTTTGTCTAGATAAATTTAGGCCACGAAACTTTATTCCCCGCTTGGTTAAAAAATATGGCCAAATATTGGATAAAAAATGGCCAAATAAATGCACTCTATAAATGGTCGATTTATGGCGGAAATGTCGTTTCATCCTCAGGTAAAATATGGACATATTTCTTGGCCATTTTTTGGCTATACAAAAATCCATATGGCCAATTTTTAGCCAGAAATGAAAGTGGATTTCTACCAGGGCCTGACCTGATATATATCTCGATCGATCACTGCAACATAATCAATATTTTATGAAACAATTAACTCCATAGACGGCCGAGTTCCATTGAATTTCTTGCGCCTCTGCACTTGGCAGGAGCATTCAATTATCTCTCTAGCGCTATAATGACCAACTATATTGATTCATGTGAAATGTCAGTGCGTATGTTATCCAATCAATCTACATCTGTTGATTGGAGATGTGATCTATTGTTCTTCAGTTGGTGCACTCTTACAAATGTAGCATAAAAGTATCCGATGAATATTTTTTTCTGTATTTCGATTTTCATATTCAACTAGAGTCTTTTGAACTATTATTGATCGCGAGTAGAACGTAACCTCACAAAAAATGTGAAATACCCTCGGAACCGGAACAAATGTGGAAATTGGTTGAACTGCAAATATAACGTGCACACCTCGAAAATTATTCCATCCACGATCTCACCTAAAGCTATCGTACTCATATTTATTTTCCTGACTCGTCATTCAAACACCTGTGCTTCAGCACACTCCAGACATAAACTTACAATTTTTCTTTTCCCCAATTTTTCTATCATCGTCAATAGCCTCTTTTTTGCCAACTAACATAGACAGCATGAGAACCGTGTAGGTATCTAAACATATTTCTTGAGATACACAGTCTGTCCCTCACACCAATTGTCAAACAGGCTATTCCATCCAAACGACAACAACGACGACAACTATAGAAGAGAAAACGGTATAGAATGAAACTCGAAGCTAATGCCTCGAGGAAAGAGATGGATCTAATCCTCGAAGATGGATTCGCGTTTTTCGGGCATTCGCTCTTGCGTTTTAAGCCCTTCACTATGTATCTATACAATGTTATACTGTACAGAGTCTCGACAAATATCGATGACGAAGCCCAGCTTGGACTGATTGAATCCTTTGGAGAAGGGAATATATACGGGAGGTGGATGGAAAACGATGTTGTAAAGAGTTTTGTGCTGAGCAAGCCACGAGGTGGAATCAGGAGGGGGTGTATGCTTGATCCTGCTTCAGACGATTTCTTTGAGTGATCTTGCTTGCCCTTTCTCATGGAAGAGAGAAAGATTTTCTTCTGAGAGTTGATGCTTGGGTGAACGTACGAATGCTTTTGCGAAACTACTCTCTTGGCTTCAAGACTTTTTCTCAAGTGACTGCTCCTGTTGACATCTATACAAGCCTGACAACCCCCGCTTCTCAATGTAAGATGTAAGTCTGTTTTGTTTGATTAACTTTTGGATTAAGTTTATTGTTTATAGCAAGCGTTCAATTGGAAATGAGGTTACGCGTTAGGTGAGATTTGGGGAATAGAGGTAGTTGATCGGTTCTTCTTCTTCTGTTTACTTATATTTTGTCCCTTTCTTGTTGGGATACTGTTTCGTCTATGTGCACTTGACATAGGTATCACTTTTGTCCTCAATTAAATTTCTTACACGGTTCACGAAGCGTCTGTCTTTCATATCTTTTCTTGTCTATTAATGATCAATCGGTAAAAATAATGACGTAATTAGGTAACTATTGCCAAGGGAACCTCATTTTGTGTTGTTCCTTGTTAATGAAAGTCATTTTGGAGTACCAGATGTCCACTCTTTTCATGATCTTCTTCACAATTTCTCATTCCGTCCACAAAATGTTCATTACTAGGTACAGTCATGTAAACTCTTGTAAGGTCCACTGAATTTCCTCATCCCACTGACAATTCCATTCCTCTCGGAGCTTTTACAAGCTTTCCCAAAGAAAATCAATTCAGGCGAAACGACCCTGTCGCTTTGTTGATAAAAAAGAAGTAAGTACATCCGGTGTATCGTAAGCTCCAAGAAATTGTAACAAACTCTCAAGATACCATTTTCAAAGTCAATGTGGAGTTGGAGAAAGTACATGCTTTCATCTGCTCATGCTATTGAACTCCTTATGCCTAGACCCAAAAAAGATTCTTGGACTCTGTCCAAAAAATTGAATTGATTTGGCAAGGGGCGCATTAAATTTCGATAAATCGCCGAGGCAAATAAGCTCTACGGTTGGATGAGTTCACCCAAACTGCTGCAAGCAGCATCAAGTAAACTCTTCTCTCAATTTCTACACGAGAAAAGTTGGCAACCCTGGAAACACACTATGGGGCAAAGATGCGTCGTAAAGTGGAGAGTTTCATCCCATCTGTGTATATATGCGACTACTGCCATCATCCCCAAGGCTTACGGACTAAAGCCTTTGCCTTGCCACTGCTCCAAAAGAGTCCTATGGTTCAACGGAACACATATAGGACCGAGCCAGAGTCAGACCAGAGTGCCACCTAAGCCGTTTTGTCCGTGTACTATATACTTATAGCAATAGTATAGTTTGCTGTGTACAACACACAAACAAACGTAGACTTATACTTGCGCTTACTCGCAGAATTCATAGACAAAATAAGAGCAACTCTCTCAAATCCTTGAAATTCTCTTTCTCTGGCCTTCCTTCCTTCCTTGCTGTATCCAGAGAAATGAATTCAAATGTAATTCTGACTTCGTGCATGCAGTGTGCTTATTTTGCAATATGAAAAAACATCAACCAAACGTAAAGAGATGAATAAATCACCTTTTCTTTCATAATACAATGTTTTATCTTCTGTATGTAAGAAAAGGAGATTGTTTCTGAATGCACTTTGACATTGTTATTAAATAATTTCAACTGTGGGGATTCGTCTTTTCTTCTTTTTGAGAACATGTACCAGAATATACATAGAAAGTCGAGATTCTCTGTGAGAAATCCATACAAAATTCATGACTCAAGAATATATTTTTTTGAATACCCAGTGCTCCACAAATCTTGAATCATGAGATTTTGACTATCCAGTTTTTTTAAAAATGAATAAATAAGTCAATAAAATGGTGGAATGACTCATATTTACAATGATAATTACTGTGAGCTTTTACAAACAGATATATACATTCTCATCTGAAAGTACAGCCTGTTTGCGCTTCCAATGCACCTAAAGGCAGAGAAAGATCTAAGTATTATCCTCCGGGAGCAACTGTACGAGATAAGGAAATGCGACACGAAGAAGCTGTAAGTTGGCGTATTTTGTGTGCAGGATTTGTAAGCGTGCCTGCATCAGGATATTTACGCGTCCTGGAGGAGCCCTTATCTACTGCTGGCTGGCATTTCCGGATGCGTCCTTTGAAATGATATCAAATGCTACGCCTGTGCTGAATTTGTCTAGCTTGATACGAGCAAGAATCAGAAATATAAACCCCATATATTCTTCCGAAAGTTGGAAAATCTCTTTCCGATAAAATTCATGCCCTTATCCGTTATTCCGTCTTTGCAATTCTAAATCTGCTCTTTGACTGCCCAAACAGAGGCAATACAAGAATGCTTTATGCTTTACCTAAAGCAGTATCTGTACAGGCTCTATCTGAACATTTCATTTCTTGGTGTCTGCTTCGGCATTCGAATGCTTTCTTCTACTGGAATAATCTCTCTCTTTCTAATAGAACATTAGGTTTCTTTCAAGGTTCGAACACGATTCTTCATGGCGCGACCAATAAAATGGATTAATTCCATAATGACCATGAAAATTAAGCTAATTCGCAAATTAAATTCAAGAGAAAACCATAAAGCGTGGGACCACTAATAAAGAGGAATCGTTCAATGCCATTTTTCGAGCCTGTGCAATCAACGCGAGTTGTCTATTAGGTCGTTGGAATCCTTATCTGAGCAAAGATGTAGCTCCTGAAACATCCACAAAGTTTTTGATTCTGGTTTTCGTAAAGTCTTTATTTTAGACCCTCATTGGCGTCGTGGAGACCATGGTAGGCACACTAGTCACTTAGGAAAATTAAAAATTCCAAATTCTCCTCACAGTTTCGGCAAATTTTACACTTACAAGTAGAGCTCTGGGAATCATGTGGCTCATGTGGCTCTGGAATGGGCCTTCTACTCTTAGATACAGCTATGGAAATTAGCATTGTCAACATAGGCCCATGTTGAAAAATTGTATGTATAGATATAGTAACAACGCTAACTTCCATAGCTGTATCTCGGGATAGGAGGCCCATGGGATTAAACCCTTGGAGATACCTTCATTTCTCACCAAAACAAGACGATTTCCAGAGTTTCATAAGGATCCGTGTTCCACAAGGTTGGACCTCCCCTTGTTAGCTCGCTGAAACTTTGCGCTGATGCGGAAATAAATTCATAACAGATCTCGCGTTGACCAAAATTTTTTTCGAAGCCAGTAGAAATAAAGAATACAAAATACGCTGCTAAAAGTGATTAGCAGAGAGCTTTCTCCAAGCGTCATATGATGATAATTAGAATAACCAGACCATCATCATTCTAAAATTGTATGAAAAATATAATGTGAAATTCCTTTCCACATGATAATTGAAACTATATTATACTTTTTTGTATCTTTATTAATATCAATATAAATCTCATAAATCAGATATTCCTTAAAAAATTCTACATTCTCACAATTACAATACCAATTCAAAATTATCAATATCATCGATCACTTGACGAACTTTACATCAAAGCAAAATCTCATCCTAAGAAAATCTCCTTTGGATATTCTTCTATGACTCCTGATTTTATAATTTTCAGTAGATGTCTTCTCATTACTTCTGAATCTCTGCAATACATAGTGAACGAGGGATCATTTTTAAAGCATACAGTGATTGCGTAAGCAGTTGCGAATAGACCGCATGAACTTTGGTCTAGTTGCTTTTGTACTTTTTTGAATATCACTTCTTTTACGTCTAGTTCTGGATATCTCTTTCTGATGAAAGCTTTTTCTCTTGGATCCAAATTTTCATATCCATGTTCATCACAATAGAGACTGTCATAAATGTATAGTGATGGCGGGTTGTAGTGGAGACATCTCCAGTGCTTGTATTTATCGCTATGTATTATTTGAACATCCTCTTTGTTTGTTCCAATAATCATTTCACTCAATTTCATCACTGATGTATTTATCGGTTCAATTTCACTGAAATTCGAGCCCAATACATTCAAGAACGCGTTAATAGATTCATCAGATTTTTCTCAACTTTTTGATTTTTTTGAAAAGTTGAGATCTGTAGAGATCAAATAAAATTTCTGTATTAACCAATCGATAGATCTCGCAGGAAAAATCATATTAAGATTGAGATAAATGAGTCATGAAGGAAGGTAGGAGGAAAAATTGAATATTAAGGGAAATTTTCCTTTATTTTTTGAATTATTTTTTGGAGTAAGCTTTTTAGAAGGATTTGAGCCATCTAGACTTAGGTTTTTTCGATGATATCTATTAGTTGGTTGAGACAGAATTTGGATGCGGTAGGTTTCAAAAGGCTTAAAAAAAAATTTTTGGTGAAAATTTTGATTTTTTTGAAAATTTGAGATCTGTAGAGATTAAATGAAATTTCGGTATTCACCAATCGATAGATCTCGCAGAAAAATTCATAGTTTAGGTCATTAAGATTGAGATAAATGAGTCATGAAGGAAGGTAGGAGCAAAAATTGAATATTAAGGCGAGGCCGTAGTCCGCGGCCATCTTGAAAAAGCTAGGGAGATTGACCGAATCCGTTCTGTGAATATCTCGAGTTTTACTTAACCAAATCCCTTCATATTTTGTATGCGTCAACAAAATGCATGTCAGAATTGCGCTATGGAGCGAAATCCCAGAAAAGTAGAGAAAGAAACTACCATGATAAGCGCTGGACAGATGTCGTCTGCACCTGTGGTAAGGCATGCTGTTATACTTCATTCGATAATTTTGTAATCAGCTCGTTTTTGCTCACTTTCACTCCATAGCGCAATTCTCTAAAGTTTGTAGATGATAGTAAGACCCTTATTTGTTGATAATTCTCTATAAAACTTGAGATAAATCCAGAGCGGCGATGAGTTATACACGATGACAGCCATCATTTTACGTTTCTTCAAAGTGGTCAGACTGATCAGCGGGCGCGAGGCGGGATGACAGCAGCAAAACCGTCTGCTTCGATCATGCACGTTCCCGTGTGTTGTCATCGCGGATGAGATATGTTGTGAGACTTGTCAGCCGCGACTTCCCGGTGGAAAGCGACGGCCCAGCTGATGACATTATATGTCGTCATCGACCGGACCCGGGTCCTTTTTCTACGATCAGGCATGGTGGTGAATCTGATAGCCGTCCGCTGCGACATGCATCTTTTTGCATATTGGCAGAGAGCTCAGTGCAACATCATCTTTCGAGTCATCTTTGCAAATTTGCATGCACGAGCCCTTGAACAAATACAGAATGTAAGTGTTTTGTTTGGATCTCTAAACCAGTTCTGATCATTTTGATGATTCTAGTCAAGGTCATGTCAAGGTTCAATACCCTAGAATACTTGGTGAATAAATAACGTATCCGGGTCACTTTGAGTGATAAAGTCAGTCTTGAAATATTGAATTGGAGTTCAAATCATGTCTGCTGAGATCCCTGCATTTCAGTGGGATAATTTCATGTTCATTTATCTGAATCCGTTGTGAATTACTTGAGTTCTAAAGGTTTCGTGAACAAAAATTAGAAAGTTAGTTTATGAACTTTGTTGTCCTCAAGATGTATTGAACAAATACTGAATGTAACTGTTTGAGCCTCCAAACTAGTTCTAGTTATTCTAATGATTCTAGTCAAGGTTCCACTTTCAATATCCTAGAATACTTGGTAAAAATAACGTATCCGGGTCACTTTGAGAGATAAAGTCAGTCTTGGAATATTGAATTGGAGTTCAAATCATGTCTGATGAGATCCCTGCATTTCAGAGGGATAATTTCATGTTCATTTATCTGAATCCGTTGGGAATTACTTGAGTTCTAAAGGTTTCGTAAACAAAAATTAGAAAGTTAGTTTATGAACTTTGTTGTCCTCAAGATGTATTGAACAAATACTGAATGTAACTGTTTGAGCCTCCAAACTAGTTCTTGTTATTCCAATGATTCTAGTCAAGGTTCCACTTTCAATATCCTAGAATACTTGGTAAAAATAACGTATCCGGGTCACTTTGAGAGATAAAGTCAGTCTTGGAATATTGAATTGGAGTTCAAATCATGTCTGATGAGATCCCTGCATTTCAGAGGGATAATTTCATGTTCAGTTATCTGAGTCCGTTGGGAATTACTTGAGTTCTAAGGGTTTCGTGAACCAAAATTAGAAAGTTAGTTTATGAATTTTGTTGTCCTCAAGATGTATTGAACAAATACTGAATGTAACTGTTCTGTTTGAGCCTCTAAACCAGTTCTAGTTATTCTAATGATTCTAGTCAAGGTTCCAGTTTCAATAACCTAGAATAGTTGGTAAAAATAACGAATCCGGGTCACTTTGAGAGACAAAGTCAGTTTAGCAATATTGAATTGGACTTCAAATCATGTCTGCTAAGATTTCTGTTGTCCAAAGGGATGATTTCATGTTTAGTTATCTGAATCCGTTGGGAATTACTTGAGTTCTAAAGGTTTTGTGAAAAAAAGTTAGAGAGGTAGTATGTGACTTTCATTGTACTCAAGATGAACTGAACAAATACAGACAGTGAGTGTTTTGTTTGGGCCTCTAAACCAGTTCTGATCATTTTGATGATTCTAATCAAGGATCCAGTTTCAATATCCTAGAATACTTGGTGAAAATGGCGCATACAGGTCATTTTGAGAAACAAAGTCAGTCTTGGATTATTGAATTGGAGTTCATATCATGTCTGCTAAGATCCCTGTATTTCAGAGGGATGATTTCATGTTCAGTTATTTGAATCCGTTGAAATTTGGTTGAGTTTTAAAGGTTTTGTGAAAAGAAGTTACAGAGTTAGTATGTGAATTTCATTGTACTCAAGATGAACTGAACAAATACAGACAGTGAGTGTTTTGTTTGGGCCTCTAAACCAGTTCTGATCATTGTAATAATTCTATTCAAAGTTCCAGTTTCAATATCTTAGAATACTTGGTCAAAATGACGCATACGGGTCATTTCCAGAGATAAAGTAAGTCTTGGAATATTGAATTGGAGTCCAATTCATGTCTGCGAAGATCCCTGTATTTCAGAGGGATGATTCCATATCCAAACTTGTGGATCAGTTGAGAATTGATAAATTTGTATTTTCTGAAGTATTCCTAAAATTGAAAAACTTGGGGTTTCTGATAATACTTATTTTTCAAAAGTTCATGCTCAGTGGCTTTCTGTCCATTCAAATTAAATTATCAAGTGTCAATTTGCATCTAATTGCATCTGTGGTTTCCACTATAGGTACACATTATTTCCAAGGCCCCTAATGTATGTAAGAGGGGCACAATGTCAAGACCTCATATATATATATATATATATATATATATTTGTATAGCTTCAGATTCCGGGATATTTCGTGCGATACTTTTCCAATTTCTGGGATTTTTTCTAATTTCCGGGACGTCCCAGAAGACTTCCTTGAATATTATCATTTTCCAGGACGTCCCAGTATTTGAAAATATTTGCTATATTCTCAATTTCCGGGACGAAATAAATATACGAAAATATATTTCTTAAATATATATATTTCGTCCCAGAATTTGGCAATATATGGTTAAATATAATATTTCGAGCGTTCTCGGCCTTTTTTAATATATATTCTCTATTTCCGGGATTATATATTTCTCTCAAATATATATCCCAGAAAATGGAAGTATCAGTCATATATCATATATAAAGCGTTCCTGGATTTTTTCATATATATTTCCAATTTCTGGGACGCTATATTTCTTTCCACTCATTCTCAAATATGGATCCTAGGTCAGCGATTTATGATCTATGAATTTGGTTTCATTTAACCTGTTTTTGTCCATCTGGAGCCAATTTTTAACAATGATTCCCAAGATTGTTGATATTTCAATATTTCTCCTTTTTTGAATTTCATAGAACTCAGTGAGTAACCTCAGGATCAACAAGAGCTCCAACTAATGAAAATCTCCTGACAAGCCCTTCACCAAATCCTGGAGAGGACTAAATGCAAATTTCACAAACAATGATAGAAATCACTGATTGAATCAATAGATATTTCAATTTTGAATCATGCAACTTCTGCATTGACTCCAGATTTGATGAACTGGGTTTCTCAAGCTCAGGATTTTGGTATGGGCAGTCTTGGGTGCTGCAGGGATAAAACATGCTAAGATTAATCGCTACGATTGGATAAGAAAGGGAATTGCCTTCGCCACTGATGATCATATTTAGTATCAAAAAATATTCAACAAATGAGAAAATTATCAGAGCAAGGCATGATTCAATTTTAAAAATATTTCAGCATCTCTTCAAGGGTTTGCCTGTAAGTAGAAAGAGTGAATTATTAAAATGACAATTGATTCCACATGGATCAGAAGAAATTAGACCAACTAGATGAGAATTCATATACAAAAATTGATCTTTGAAAATTTCCAAGTTCCGCATCGCTCTTTGATCCTCTATTCTCATGTACTGATTTCTGAGGATATGAATCAATCTTCTGATAATTATGATATACTGATGGAGCATGTGGAGCATGATTCCGTTCTTGCCTGTCTCAACACAAGCTTTGTATGCACAAGTGAATACATCGAAATTTTCCATTTTCATTCCTATCTCCATGGTTTCGATTGCAGTCCTAGATCTTATACCATGAAGCAATTTGCGAAGAGCTTTCGCATCTTGTGCTAAGTACATGTACATGTCTATGACAGTATCAAACCTGAAGTACCGATAACGACTCTCGATGTACAACCTGATGGTTGCATTAATCTCCTCGCCCCGGAAGCAAACATTTTTCAACATCTCCATCACACGAGTTAGTTCTGGTCGTATCATTTAAACTTGAATATTTGAACATTTGAACTTTGATATTCGCCGTCTCTACTTATTTCCAAAGCTTAAGTATCTAATGTTATGATCACTGATGGCCACAAACGGAAACGAACAAAAGGTTTATTCGATTATGCAGTTCGGGGCGCACTGGGGCGCTCCAGAGCGCTCTGGAGCGCCCCAGTGCGACCCAAATCGAACGAACGTTCGGACAGTTCGCACCAGTGCGCTCTGGGGCGGCTCCGAAATATTTCAAGCCGTTCCTATGGTTATGCGTGTATGCTGAGGTGAAGAATCTGTCGGAGCGCCACCTATCACACATGCATAACCATAGGAACAGCTTGAAATATTTCTGAGGCGACCCAGAGCGCACTGGTGTGAACTGTCCGAACGTTCGTTCGATTTGGGTCGCACTGGGGCGCTCCAGAGCGCTCTGGAGCGCCCCAGTGCGCCCCGAACTGGATAATCGAATAAACCTTAAGCTTTACCCCGTGGAAACTGGGGGAAAAAAAGTCCGAGGAAAAATCTGAAAAAATTTGCCCCAAGTAAACCGCATTTTGTCAACCTAATGCGGTTGTAAAAGATGTTTGCTCACCCTCCAATTTTTTATAAATAAACATTCGAGTTATACCACCTAGTATTGCCCATTTCTCCGTATAGAAAACTGATACGAGGACAAAAACATTTGCTCATCGTTGCTTTTACCTCACTTGTATTTGCTCAGCCCTCGGAATTGGATGAATCATCATCAATTTCGAATAAACAATCAAAAACACTTTCCAACCCCAAGTACTGTACAATGCGCAGTGCGCATATGGCATGCGGGGCACATGCGCACTGCGCTTTGTACAGTACTAGGGGTTGGAAAAAGTCACACAATGTGGAGATGCCTCCGTATGTCTCCTGAACCGCAGATGAGCTTCGCATCATTCGTGTCGACCTTCATCTCTTTTCGTGAACTTCTCTGATATTGGTTAGACACCTTAATGACACCTGCACATCTGGCATCCTGTTCCCTGATTCATTTCTCATCAAGCTTTGTACAGCCCAATTTCTTGGCTTGTTCGTTCTGTCGGCGATGGAGGAGTTCCCTTGTATCCCAAAAGTACCGCAGATGACCATCGAATCATTCGTGTCGACATATATCCGCTTCTTTGATGTCCTCTCCTATGATGGGAGCGCGATGGTGACACCACATAACGAAGTCAAAACTCAACAACCAAATGGAACAGTAAGTTAGGCTAATGCTTGAATCTCGTCACTGAGACGAGAGATAGGTCCAAGAATCTATATAGGGAGTACTAGAAAACTCACATTTTTCATTCCCGTTACTCCGTTCGTTTCACAATAACCCTTGTACAGTCCCGGGGTCTGAGAAGTTCGTTCTGTCACCGATGTGGAGATACCTCCATATGTCTCCTTTCACGCAGATGAGCTTCGAATCATTCGTGACGACTTCCATTCTATTTCGTGAATTCCTCTAATATGGGTTTTACGGCTTTATGTGGCGTGCACATCTGGCATTTGTTACCTCATTCATCGAGCTTTGTATTGCCTCGGAGTCTCGGCTAGTTCGTGGTTTAGGCGATGACGGAGTTCCCTTGTATCCCGAAAGTACCGCAGATGACCATGAAATCGTTCCTGTCGACTTTTATCCTCTCCTGTGATCTTCCCTCCTATGAGGGAAACGCGACGGTGACACCACATGTCGGAGTAGGAACTTAACAACTGAATGGAACAGTAAGTGAGGCTAATGCTCGAAGTTCGTGACCTAGGCGAGATATATGCCCATAACCCATATAAGAAGTCCAAGAAGACTCACATCTCCCGTTCCCGTCACCCGGTCCAATCTGCAATGAGCCTTGAACCCCCTGGAGCTCTGCCAAGTCCCTTCTATCACCGATCTGCATGGACCCCTGTGTGTCTTCTCGACCACAGAAGAGCACCGAGTCGTTCGTGCCGGCTTGTATCTCGTTTCGGGAACTTCTCTCATATGGGTTATACGATTCGATGATGGCGCCACATCTGTCGTTCAGTTGCCTGATTCGTTCCCTATTTAGCTCCGTACTGTACCGGATTCTTGTAAACCCCAAAATGAAAGTCTCCCCGTATCCCTCCAGCACCGCAGACGACCATCGGATCGTTCGTGTCGGTTGGTTTCTTCTCCGGTCATTTTTCCTACTGTCAGTGGATTCCACCGATGATACCTCTCGCTGGAGTAGGAAATAACGACTAAATGGAACAGTGAGTGAGGCTAATGCTTGAATCTCATCACTGAGACGAGAGATAGGTCCAAGAATCTATATAGGGAGTACTAGAAGACTCACATTTTTCATTCCCGTTAGTCCGTTCGTTTCACAATCACCGTTGTACAGTCCCGGGGTCTGAGAAGTTCGTTCTGTCACCGATGTGGAGATACCTCCATATGTCTCCTTTCACGCAGATGAGCTTCGAATCATTCGTGTCGACTTTCATTCTATTTCGTGAATTCCTCTAATATGGGTTTTACGGCTTGATGACGCATGCACATCCAGCATTCTGTTACCTCCTTCATTTCACATCAAGCTTTGTACAGCCCCAAACCCTCGGCTAGTTCAGGTTTCGGCGATGGAGAAGTTCCCTTGTATCCCGAAAGTACCGCAGATGACCATCGAATCACTCGTGTCGAATTATATCCGCTTCTGTGATTTCCTCTCCCATGAGTGGAGCGCAACGGTGAGACCACATAACGAAGTCGGAACTCAAGAACCAAATGGAACAGTAAGTGAGGCTAATGCTTGAAGTTCATGACTGAGACGAGAGATAGGTCAAAAAAATCTATATAGGGAGTATAAAAAGACTCACATCTCTCATTCTCGTTACTCTGTTCGTTTCACAATAAGCTCTGTACAGTCCCGGGGTCTGCGGAGGTCTTCCTGTCACCGATGTGGAGATACTTCCGTATGTCTTCTCTACCACAGATGAGCCTCGAATCATTCATGTCGACTTTCATCTCTCTTTGCGAACTACTCTGATATCGGTTATACGGCTTAATGACGTCTGCACATCCAGCATTCCGTTACCTCCTTCATTTCACATCAAGCTTTGTACAGCCCCAAATCCTCGGCTAGTTCAGGTTTCGGCGATGAAGAAGTTCCCTTGTATCCCAAAAGTACCGCAGATGACCATCGAATCGCCCGTGTCGACTCATATCCGCTTCTGTGATCTCCTCTCCTATGAGTGGAGCGCGACGGTGAGACCACATAACGAAGTCGGAACTCAACAACCAAATGGAACAGTAAGTGAGGCTAATGCTTGAAGTTTATGACTGAGACGAGAGATAGGTCAAAGAATCTATATAGGGAATACAGAAAGACTCACATCTCTCATCCTCGTTACTCTGTTCGTTTCACAATAAGCTCTGTACAGTCCCGGGGTCTGCGGAGGTCTTTCTGTCACCGATGTGGAGATACCTCCGTATGTCTTCTTTATCGCGGATGAGCTTCGGATCATTCGTGTCGACTTTCATCTCTCTTTGCGAACTACTCTGATATTGGTTATATGGCTCAATGACGCATGCACATCCAGCATTCTGTTACCTCCTTCATTTCGAATCAAGCTTTGTACAGCCCCAAATCCTCGGCTAGTTCAGGTTTCGGCGATGAAGAAGTTCCCTTGTATCCCGAAAGTACTGCAGATGACCATCGAGTCGCTAGTGTCGACTTATATCCGCTCCGTTGATCTCCTCTCCTATGAGTAGAGCGCGACGGTGAGACCACATAACGAAGTCGGAACTCAACAACCGAATGGAACAGTAAGTGAGGCTAATGCTTGAAGCTCATTACTGAGACGAGAGATAGGTCAAAAAATCTATATAGGGAGTACAAAAGAACTCACATCTCTCATTCTCGTTACTCCGTTCGTTTCACAATAAGCTCTGTACAGTCCCGGGGTCTGCGGAGGTCTTCCTGTCACCGATGTGGAGATACCTCCGTATGTCTCCTTTCACGCAGATGAGCTTCGAATCATTCGTGTTGACTTTCATCCTATTTAGTGAATTCCTCTAATATGGGTTTTACGGCTTCATGACGCCTGCACATCTGGCATTTGTTACCTCATTCATTCCACATCGAGCTTTGTACTGCCTCGGAGTATCAGCTAGTTCGTTGTTTCGGCGATGAAGGAGTTCCCTTGTATCCCGAAAGTACCACAAATGACCTCCGAATCGTCCGTGTCGACTTATATCCTCTCCTGTGATCTTCTCTCCTATGAGAAGAACGCGACGGTGACACCACATGTCGGAGTAGAAACTTCACAACCAAATGGAACAGTAAGTGAGGCTAATGCTTGAGGTTCGTGACCGAGACGCGGGATAGGTCCAAGAATCCATATAGGGAGTTCAAGAAGGGTCACATCTTTCAACCTCGCTACTCCGTTCGTTTTCCGATCAGCCTTGTACAGTCCCGAGGTCTGCGAAGTCCTTTCTGTCACCAATGTGGAGATGCCTCCGTATGTCTCCTGAACTGCAGATGAGCTTCGCATCATTTTTGTCGACCTTCATCTCTTTTCGTGAACTTCTCTGATATTGGTTAGACACCTTAATGACACCTGCACATCTGGCATCCTGTTCCCTGATTCATTTCTCATCAAGCTTTGTACAGCCCAATTTCTTGGCTTGTTCGTTCTGTCGGCGATGGAGGAGTTCCCTTGTATCCCAAAAGTACCGCAGATGACCATCGAATCATTCGTGTCGACATATATCCGCTTCTTTGATCTCCTCTCCTATGATGGGAGCGCGACGGTGACACCACATAACGAAGTCGAAACTCAACAACCAAATGGAACAGTAAGTTAGGCTAATGCTTGAATCTCGTCACTGAGACGAGAGATAGGTCCAAGAATCTATATAGGGAGTACTAGAAAACTCACATTTTTCATTCCCGTTACTCCGTTCGTTTCACAGTAACCCTTGTACAGTCCCGGGGTCTGAGAAGTTCATTCTGTCACCGATGTGGAGATACCTCCATATGTCTCCTTTCACGCAGATGAGCTTCGAATCATTCGTGTCGACTTTCATTCTATTTCGTGAATTCCTCTAATTATGGTTTTACGGCTTTATGTGGCGTGCACATCTGGCATTTGTTACCTCATCCATCGAGCTTTGTATTGCCTCGGAGTCTCGGCTAGTTCGTTGTTTAGGCGATGAAGGAGTTCCCTTGTATCCCGAAAGTACCACAAATGACCGTCGAATCGTTCGTATCGACATATATCCGCTTCTGTGATCTCCTCTCCTATTAGTGGAGCGCGACGGTGACTCCACATAACGGAGTCGAAACTCGACAACCAAATGGAACAGTGAGTGGGGCTAATGCTTGAAGTTCATGGCTGAGACGAGAGATAGGTCAAAATATCTATATAGGGAGTACAAGGAGACTCACATCTCTCATTCTCGTTACTCTGTTCGTTTCACAATAAGCTCTGTACAGTCCCGGGGTCTGCGGAGGTCTTCCTGTCACCGATGTGGAGATACCTCCGTATGTCATTTCTACCTCAGATGAGCCTCGAATCATTCATGTCGACTTTCATCTCTCTTTGCGAACTACTCTGATATTTGTTATACGGCTCAATGACGTCTGCACATCCAGCATTCTGTTACCTCCTTCATTCCACATCAAGCTCTGTACAGCCTCGGAATCTCGGCTAGTTCAGGTTTCGGCGATGAAGAAGTCCCCTTGTATCCCGAAAGTACCGCAGATGACCATGAAATCGTTCCTGTCGACTTTTATCCTCTCCTGTGATCTTCCCTCCTATGAGGGAAACGCGACGGTGACACCACATGTCGGAGTAGGAACTTAACAACTGAATGGAACAGTAAGTGAGGCTAATGCTCGAAGTTCGTGACCTAGGCGAGATATATGCCCATAACCCATATAAGAAGTCCAAGAAGACTCACATCTCCCGTTCCCGTCACCCGGTCCAATCTGCAATGAGCCTTGAACCCCCTGGAGCTCTGCCAAGTCCTTTCTATCACTGATCTGCATGGACCCCTGTGTGTCTTCTCGACCACAGAAGAGCACCGAGTCGTTCGTGCCGGCTTGTATCTTGTTTCGGGAACTTCTCTCATATGGGTTATACGATTCAATGATGGCGCCACATCTGTCGTTCAGTTGCCTGATTCGTTCCCTATTTAGCTCCGTACTGTACCGGATTCTTGTAAACCCCAAAATAGAAGTCTCCCCGTATCCCTCCAGCACCGCAGACGACCATCGGATCGTTCGTGTCGGTTGGTTTCTTCTTCGGTCATTTTTCCTACTGTCAGTGGATTCCACCGATGATACCTCTCGCTGGAGTAGGAAATAACGACTAAATGGAACAGTGAGTGAGGCTAATGCTTTAATCTCGTCACTGAGACGAGAGATAGGTCCAAGAATCTATATAGGGAGTACTAGAAGACTCACCTTTTTCATTCCCGTTAGTCCGTTCGTTTCACAATCACCGTTGTACAGTCCCGGGGTCTGAGAAGTTCGTTCTGTCACCGATGTGGAGATACCTCCATATGTCTCCTTTCACGCAGATGAGCTTCGAATCATTCGTGTCGACTTTCATTCTATTTCGTGAATTCCTGTAATATGGGTTTTACGGCTTGATGACGCATGCACATCCAGCATTCTGTTACCTCCTTCATTTCACATCAAGCTTTGTACAGCCCCAAACCCTCGGCTAGTTCAGGTTTCGGCGATGAAGAAGTTCCCTTGTATCCCGAAAGTACCGCAGATGACCATCGAATCACTCGTGTCGAATTATATCCGCTTCTGTGATTTCCTCTCCCATGAGTGGAGCGCGACGGTGAGGCCACATAACGGAGTCGGAACTCAACAACCAAATGGAACAGTAAGTGAGGCTAATGCTTGAAGTTCATGACTGAGACGAGAGATAGGTCAAAAAAATCTATATAGGGAGTACAAAAAGACTTACATCTCTCATTCTCGTTACTCTGTTCGTTTCACAATAAGTTCTGTACAGTCCCGGGGTCTGCGGAGGTCTTCCTGTCACCGATGTGGAGATACTTCCGTATGTCTTCTCTACCACAGATGAGCCTCGAATCATTCATGTCGACTTTCATCTCTCTTCGCGAACTACTCTGATATCGGTTATACGGCTTAATGACGTCTGCACATCCAGCATTCTGTTACCTCCTTCATTTCACATCAAGCTTTGTACAGCCCCAAATCCTCGGCTAGTTCAGGTTTCGGCGATGAAGAAGTTCCCTTGTATCCCAAAAGTACCGCAGATGACCATCGAATCGCTCGTGTCGACTTATATCCGCTTCTGTGATCTCCTCTCCTATGAGTGGAGCGCGACGGTGAGACCACATAACGAAGTCGGAACTCAACAACCGAATGGATCAGTAAGTGAGGCTCATGCTTGAAGCTCATTACTGAGACGAGAGATAGGTCCAAAAATCTATATAGGGAGTACAAAAGAACTCACATCTCTCATTCTCGTTACTCCGTTCGTTTCACAATAAGCTCTGTACAGTCCCGGGGTCTGCGGAGGTCTTCCTGTCACCGATGTGGAGATACCTCCGTATGTCTCCTTTCACGCAGATGAGCTTCGAATCATTCGTGTTGACTTTCATCCTATTTCGTGAATTCCTCTAATATGGGTTTTACGGCTTCATGACGCCTGCACATCTGGCATTTGTTACCTCATTCATTCCACATCGAGCTTTGTACTGCCTCGGAGTATCAGCTAGTTCGTTGTTTCGGCGATGAAGGAGTTCCCTTGTATCCCGAAAGTACCACAAATGACCTCCGAATCGTCTGTGTCGACTTATATCCTCTCCTGTGATCTTCTCTCCTATGAGAAGAACGCGACGGTGACACCACATGTCGGAGTAGAAACTTCACAACCAAATCGAACAGTAAGTGAGGCTAATGCTTGAGGTTCGTGACCGAGACGCGGGATAGGTCCAAGAATCCATATAGGGAGTTCAAGAAGGGTCACATCTTTCAACCTCGCTACTCCGTCCGTTTTCCGATCAGCCTTGTACAGTCCCGAGGTCTGCGAAGTCCTTTCTGTCACCAATGTGGAGATGCCTCCGTATGTCTCCTGAACTGCAGATGAGCTTCGCATCATTCGTGTCGACCTTCATCTCTTTTCGTGAACTTCTCTGATATTGGTTAGACACCTTAATGACACCTGCACATCTGGCATCCTGTTCCCTGATTCATTTCTCATCAAGCTTTGTACAGCCCAATTTCTTGGCTTGTTCGTTCTGTCGGCGATGGAGGAGTTCCCTTGTATCCCAAAAGTACCGCAGATGACCATCGAATCATTCGTGTCGACATATATCCGCTTCTTTGATCTCCTCTCCTATGATGGGAGCGCGACGGTGACACCACATAACGAAGTCGAAACTCAACAACCAAATGGAACAGTAAGTTAGGCTAATGCTTGAATCTCGTCACTGAGACGAGAGATAGGTCCAAGAATCTATATAGGGAGTACTAGAAAACTCACATTTTCCATTCCCGTTACTCCGTTCGTTTCACAGTAACCCTTGTACAGTCCCGGGGTCTGAGAAGTTCGTTCTGTCACCGATGTGGAGAAACCTCCATATGTCTCCTTTCACGCAGATGAGCTTCGAATCATTCGTGACGACTTTCATTCTCTTTCGTGAATTCCTCTAATATGGGTTTTACGGCTTTATGTGGCGTGCACATCTGGCATTTGTTACCTCATTCATCGAGCTTTGTATTGCCTCGGAGTCTCGGCTAGTTCGTGGTTTAGGCGATGACGGAGTTCCCTTGTATCCCGAAAGTACCGCAGATGACCATGAAATCGTTCCTGTCGACTTTTATCCTCTCCTGTGATCTTCCCTCCTATGAGGGAAACGCGACGGTGACACCACATGTCGGAGTAGGATTTTAACAACTGAATGGAACAGTAAGTGAGGCTAATGCTCGAAGTTCGTGACCTAGGCGAGATATATGCCCATAACCCATATAAGAAGTCCAAGAAGACTCACATCTCCCGTTCCCGTCACCCGGTCCAATCTGCAATGAGCCTTGAACCCCCTGGAGCTCTGCCAAGTCCCTTCTATCACCGATCTGCATGGACCCCTGTGTGTCTTCTCGACCACAGAAGAGCACCGAGTCGTTCGTGCCGGCTTGTATCTTGTTTCGGGAACTTCTCTCATATGGGTTATACGATTCAATGATGGCGCCACATCTGTCGTTCAGTTGCCTGATTCGTTCCCTATTTAGCTCCGTACTGTACCGGATTCTTGTAAGCCCCAAAATAAAAGTCTCCCCGTATCCCTCCAGCACCGCAGACGACCATCGGATCGTTCGTGTCGGTTGGTTTCTTCTTCGGTCATTTTTCCTACTGTCAGTGGATTCCACCGATGATACCTCTCGCTGGAGTAGGAAATAACGACTAAATGGAACAGTGAGTGAGGCTAATGCTTGAATCTCGTCACTGAGACGAGAGATAGGTCCAAGAATCTATATAGGGAGTACTAGAAGACTCACCTTTTTCATTCCCGTTAGTCCGTTCGTTTCACAATCACCGTTGTACAGTCCCGGGGTCTGAGAAGTTCGTTCTGTCACCGATGTGGAGATACCTCCATATGTCTCCTTTCACGCAGATGAGCTTCGAATCATTCGTGTCGACTTTCATTCTATTTCGTGAATTCCTCTAATATGGGTTTTACGGCTTGATGACGCATGCACATCCAGCATTCTGTTACCTCCTTCATTTCACATCAAGCTTTGTACAGCCCCAAACCCTCGGCTAGTTCAGGTTTCGGCGATGAAGAAGTTCCCTTGTATCCCGAAAGTACCGCAGATGACCATCGAATCACTCGTGTCGAATTATATCCGCTTCTGTGATTTCCTCTCCCATGAGTGGAGCGCGACGGTGAGGCCACATAACGGAGTCGGAACTCAACAACCAAATGGAACAGTAAGTGAGGCTAATGCTTGAAGTTCATGACTGAGACGAGAGATAGGTCAAAAAAATCTATATAGGGAGTACAAAAAGACTTACATCTCTCATTCTCGTTACTCTGTTCGTTTCACAATCAGCTCTGTACAGTCCCGGGGTCTGCGGAGGTCTTCCTGTCACCGATGTGGAGATACTTCCGTATGTCTTCTCTACCACAGATGAGCCTCGAATCATTCATGTCGACTTTCATCTCTCTTCGCGAACTACTCTGATATCGGTTATACGGCTTAATGACGTCTGCACATCCAGCATTCTGTTACCTCCTTCATTTCACATCAAGCTTTGTACAGCCCCAAATCCTCGGCTAGTTCAGGTTTCGGCGATGAAGAAGTTCCCTTGTATCCCGAAAGTACCGCAGATGACCATGAAATCGTTCCTGTCGACTTTTATCCTCTCCTGTGATCTTCCCTCCTATGAGGGAAACGCGACGGTGACACCACATGTCGGAGTAGGAACTTAACAACTGAATGGAACAGTAAGTGAGGCTAATGCTCGAAGTTCGTGACCTAGGCGAGATATATGCCCATAACCCATATAAGAAGTCCAAGAAGACTCACATCTCCCGTTCCCGTCACCCGGTCCAATCTGCAATGAGCCTTGAACCCCCTGGAGCTCTGCCAAGTACCTTCTATCACCGATCTGCATGGACCCCTGTGTGTCTTCTCGACCACAGAAGAGCACCGAGTCGTTCGTGCCGGCTTGTATCTTGTTTCGGGAACTTCTCTCATATGGGTTATACGATTCAATGATGGCGCCACATCTGTCGTTCAGTTGCCTGATTCGTTCCCTATTTAGCTCCGTACTGTACCGGATTCTTGTAAACCCCAAAATAAAAGTCTCCCCGTATCCCTCCAGCACCGCAGACGACCATCGGATCGTTCGTGTCGGTTGGTTTCTTCTTCGGTCATTTTGCTTTCTCTAAAGAGAAAGCTTTGTTTTCATACCAGCAAAATTTTGATCAAATTTTCTACTAAATCCAATATTTTCTTCAACAAAATTCCGTTTATCTAAAAAAGCCAACGACCATTCTCTTCCTCTCGCCAAAATCTATCGATTGTAGGTAACACTTTTCCTCCTAATGGTCTTCCACATCAACCAGAAACTCATCTTTGCACCCCTTTGTCCGTGTTCGTGTGTGTGTGTGTGTTTCTTGTTTTATACCGGACACGCTTTCTCTTTTACTATTGCCCTTATCAACTCTTGGTTTTCTACAAGTTGTACAGAATCCAATTTCTGAGAGCCCAGTGATTTGGCAGCTTTCGGCTCCCAGTCAAATTTGATCCATGGGCATTTTAAAGAAAAATGGCTCAAATTTCTACTTTTAATACATAAATATCTTTTTCTCACACACTCTCACAGCAAATTGAGTCACCTAAACTATGATTTTTTCTGCGAGATCTATCGATTGGTTAATACCGAAAATTCATTTAATCTTTTCAGATCTCAGATTTACAAAAAAATCAAAATTTTCACCAAAAATTTCTTTTTGATCCTTTTTAAACCCACTGCATCGAAATTCCGTCTCAACCAAACGATGGATATTGTTAAAAAAACTTCAGACTAGGAGGCCCAAATCTCTCTAAAAAGCTTCCTCTAAAGAATAATTCATAAAATAATGGGAAATTCTTCTTAATATTCATTTTTTCCTCCTATCTTCCTTCATGACTCGTTTTTCTCAATTCTAATGACCTAGGCTATCATTTTTTTTTGCACGATCTATCGATTGGTTAATACCGAAATTTCAGTAAATCTTTTCAGATCTCAGATTTTCGAAAAAATCAAAATTTTCACCAAAAATTTCTTTTTGAGCCTTTTTAAACCCACTGCATCGAAATTCCGTCTCAACCAAACGATGGATATTGTTGAAAAAACCTCAGACTAGAAGGCCCAAATCTCTCTAAGAAGCTTCCTCTAAAGAATAACTCAAAAAATAATGGGAAATTTTTCTTATTATTCATTTTTTCCTCCTATCTTCCTTCATGACTCGTTTTTCTCAATTTCTATGGTGGGGTCGAGAACTTTTTCAAGGATAGACTCAAGATTAAGACAGATCAAAGGTGTGAATAAGAGTTTTGGAGGGATGTCAGTGCTTGTGTTCGGTGATTTATACCAACTTCCTCCGGTGAATGATACACCAATATTCAAATGTCCTAGGATAAATGACCTCAGCATTCTTGCTGGAAACCCGTTGTGGGAAGAATTCGAATTCTTCGAACTGACACAAATAATGAGGCAGAAGGGTGAAAAAGAATTCATCGAGGCATTGAACAACCTTGCCAAAGGCAGTATTACAGACAAACAAATTGAATTGTTGAACACGCGTTGCGTAGAAGAAAAAGATGTTCCTGAAGATGCAATAAGGCTGTATTACAAAAATGAAGATGTTGACAATTACAATACAATGAAGATCATGGACAAAGAGGGTGATCTGTTCATTGCCAAGGCAACAGATCGGATATCTTTCAACACTTTGAATAATTTTGAGACTCAAAAAGTTTTGGACACGTGCAAGAGAAAGAAACCACAAGACTGCGGTGGTTTACGGTATGAGATTCCTTTAAAAATAGGAATAAAGTACATGGTAATATCAAATATCAACATCAAAGACGGACTCGTAAACGGAGCATGTGGGACGTTACAACATATCAGTTTTGATAAAAGAGATGGGAATCCAAATAAAGTTTGGCTGTATTTCAATAATCTCCAAATCGGTAATATCCAAAAAATGAAATTGCAAGATAAATTCATCGAAGAAAATATTGACCAAGAAAATGTACCGATCGAAAAGGTAAACATTAGAATCAATACAAAACAACTATGCAGTGAAGTTTTCAGGGAACAATTCCCTATAGTTCCTGCAGAAGCTCTAACAATACACAAAAGTCAAGGACAAACATATTTTAAAGTTTGCGTAGATCTAACAAAATGTAAGTTCATGCAGAATTCTCTTCTGTATGTATCTTTCAGCAGGACAAAGAAATTGGATGATCTTTACTTGATTGGTGAATTCAAGAAGCCGAAACCAAGTAAATACACTGAATCTATTAATTTCGAAATGGAACGCCTGAGAAGAGAAAAAAGTTTGGAATTGTGCTTTCAGAGCAGAATGCCGGATGGTCATTTGAAAATAATGTACAATAATATTAGATCATTGAGAAAGAATTTCGAAGATCTAATGAAGGATTCGTGGTTTTGGCAATTCGACATGCTGATTTTCACGGAAACGTATACGTTATCGTCAGACGTGTTTGTTTTGGATGGATACAATTTGATCTACAGATCTGACATCAACGTAAAAGAGAGGTCGAATAAAGGGATGATATGTTTTTTGAAAAAAGACATCAGTTGTGAATTGTTAAAAAATTATTGGTTGAATGATATAACAAATGATCAACATATCGATTTAGTGAAATTAAGAGTGAAGAACATGAATATAGTCACAGGATACAGGTCACCGAGAACTAGAAATAAAATCTTCAAAGATAACATGGACAATTTTGTTGACAAATGTGAGAAAGTCATTGGATTGATGATCGGAGACTTTAATTATGATACCTACAAAGGTGGAAGCGAATTTGAAATCTTTTTATCAAAATATGGTTTGAAAAAATGTCTGAAAGACGGAATACCAACGACTAATTTTGATACACAAATAGATACAATATTCATTTCTGAAAATTATTCGAACTTTTCGGCGGGTACTTATGAATCATATCTGTGTGATCATAAACCGATATACGTATCGATCGATGAAAGAGAACTGATGGATACCAAAAAATCGAAATCGTTAAATGGGAAACTTGCTCCAAATAAAATTGAAGCAAGTGAAAGAAGTTTCGGAAGAATGGAAAGGATTGAGAATCAATTGAAAGAACAAACAAATTCTATTGGTGTGAAAAATTTGAAATTAATCCAGGAAAACATTATAACAAGTGATTCTTGGTTATCCGATGAATCTATCAACGCTTTTTTGAATGTACTGCAATCAAATTTCAGTGAGATTGATCCGATAAATACATCAGTGATGAAATTGAGTGAAATGATTATTGAAACAAGAGCAGAGGATGTTCAAATAATACATAGTGATAAGTACAAGCGATGGAGATGTCTCCATTACAAACCGCCATCACTATACATTTACGACAGTCTCTATTGTGATGAACATGGATATGAAAATTTGGATCCAAGAGAAAAAGCGTTCATCAGAAAGAGATATCCAGAACTAGACGTAAAAAAAGTGATATTTAAAAAAGTACAAAAGCAACAAGACCAAAGTTCATGTGGTGTCTTCGCAACTGCTTACGCGGTCACCATATGCTTTAAAAATGATCCCTCATTGACTATGTACTGCAGAAATCCAGATGTAATGAGAAGTCATCTACTAAAAATGATAGAATCAGGAGTAATAGAAGAATATCCAAAGGAGATTTCCATAGAATGACATTTTTCTTTGACATAAATTTAGTCAAGTGATCGATGATTTTGATAATTTTGAATTGATATTGTTATTTTGAGATTGTAGCATTTTTTAAGGAATATCTGATTTATGATATCCATATTGATATTGATATAATAAAGATATATAACGAGTATAATATAATTTCATTTATTATGTAGACAGGAAATCAGCATATGATTTTTCATACTTAAATTTTCTGTCAACGAAACTATATATCTTGCTCCAAAACTCCTATCTTAGATGACCTGAATTCCCTAAGAGTGAGTGTCTTTAAAATAAATCAACAAAATAATATGGAAATTTCATTGTATGCTCATATCTCCTTTTACAACTAATCTCTAGACCTTGTTAATGAAGTAGAGAGATAATTTCTCAGCATTTTGGATCAATTGGTTGATACCGATATCGGCGGGTACTTATGAATCATATCTGTGTGATCATAAACCAATATAATGAAGTAGAGAGATACTTTTTTAGTATTTTGAATCAATTGGTTGAGACCGATATTTTCTAAATTGTTTGGAATATGATTTAAATTCGATCTATACTTGAAAAATCATTAATGTTATAAAAAATTCCATTTTTATCATTTTTAAATAAACTGTTTAAAAATTTTGGATCAACCCAACGATATATTTTGCACAAAAACCCTGATCTGCATAATCTGAATTACCCTAACAGGTAATCTCGTAAGAATAAGTTGTCAAAATCGTATCTAAAACTGTTTTTATTCTCATATGTCGTACAACAATTAATCCATAAGCTTTTCAATCAAATAGAGATAAACTTACATATCATTCTACATCAATTGGTTGAAAACGAATTTGATCCTCTCAAAGTCGAAGTCGCTTCAAAAAGATGTATAGGAGAGTGAATGGAAAATTGTCACTAGAAAAATTACATTATTGCTCAGTTATAGCAGATCTCGCCAAGAGAAAGCTTTCTGCTAATCTCTTTTAGCAGCGTATTTCCTACTGTCAGTGGATTCCACCGATGATACCTCTCGCTGGAGTAGGAATTAACGACTAAATGGAACAGTGAGTGAGGCTAATGCTTGAATCTCGTCACTGAGACGAGAGATAGGTCCAAGAATCTATATAGGGAGTACTAGAAGACTCACCTTTTTCATTCCCGTTAGTCCGTTCGTTTCACAATCACCGTTGTACAGTCCCGGGGTCTGAGAAGTTCGTTCTGTCACCGATGTGGAGATACCTCCATATGTCTCCTTTCACGCAGATGAGCTTCGAATCATTCATGTCGACTTTCATCTCTCTACGCGAACTACTCTGATATCGGTTATACGGCTTAATGACGTCTGCAAATCCAGCATTCTGTTACCTCCTTCATTTCACATCAAGCTTTGTACAGCCCCAAATCCTCGGCTAGTTCAGGTTTCGGCGATGAAGAAGTTCCCTTGTATCCCAAAAGAACCGCAGATGACCATCGAATCGCTCGTGTCGACTTATATCCGCTTCTGTGATCTCCTCTCCTATGAGTGGAGCGCGACGGTGAGACCACATAACGAAGTCGGAACTCAACAACCGAATGGATCAGTAAGTGAGGCTCATGCTTGAAGCTCATTACTGAGACGAGAGATAGGTCAAAAAATCTATATAGGGAGTACAAAAGAACTCACATCTCTCATTCTCGTTACTCCGTTCGTTTCACAATAAGCTCTGTACAGTCCCGGGGTCTGCGGAGGTCTTCCTGTCACCGATGTGGAGATACCTCCGTATGTCTCCTTTCACGCAGATGAGCTTCGAATCATTCGTGTTGACTTTCATCCTATTTCGTGAATTCCTCTAATATGGGTTTTACGGCTTCATGACGCCTGCACATCTGGCATTTGTTACCTCATTCATTCCACATCGAGCTTTGTACTGCCTCGGAGTATCAGCTAGTTCGTTGTTTCGGCGATGAAGGAGTTCCCTTGTATCCCGAAAGTACCACAAATGACCTCCGAATCGTCTGTGTCGACTTATATCCTCTCCTGTGATCTTCTCTCCTATGAGAAGAACGCGACGGTGACACCACATGTCGGAGTAGATACTTCACAACCAAATCGAACAGAAAGTGAGGCTAATGCTTGAGGTTCGTGACCGAGACGCGGGATAGGTCCAAGAATCCATATAGGGAGTTCAAGAAGGGTCACATCTTTCAACCTCGCTACTCCGTTCGTTTTCCGATCAGCCTTGTACAGTCCCGAGGTCTGCGAAGTCCTTTCTGTCACCAATGTGGAGATGCCTCCGTATGTCTCCTGAACCGCAGATGAGCTTCGCATCATTCGTATCGACCTTCATCTCTTTTCGTGAACTTCTCTGATATTGGTTAGACACCTTAATGACACCTGCACATCTGGCATCCTGTTCCCTGATTCATTTCTCATCAAGCTTTGTACAGCCCAATTTCTTGGCTTGTTCGTTCTGTCGGCGATGGAGGAGTTCCCTTGTATCCCAAAAGTACCGCAGATGACCATCGAATCATTCGTGTCGACATATATCCGCTTCTTTGATCTCCTCTCCTATGATGGGAGCGCGACGGTGACACGACATAACGAAGTCGAAACTCAACAACCAAATGGAACAGTAAGTTAGGCTAATGCTTGAATCTCGTCACTGAGACGAGAGATAGGTCCAAGAATCTATATAGGGAGTACTAGAAAACCACATTTTTCATTCCCGTTACTCCGTTCGTTTCACAATAACCCTTGTACAGTCCCGGGGTCTGAGAAGTTCGTTCTGTCACCGATGTGGAGATACCTCCATATGTCTCCTTTCACGCAGATGAGCTTCGAATCATTCGTGACGACTTTCATTCTATTTCGTGAATTCCTCTAATATGGGTTTTACGGCTTTATGTGGCGTGCACATCTGGCATTTGTTACCTCATTCATCGAGCTTTGTATTGCCTCGGAGTCTCGGCTAGTTCGTGGTTCAGGCGATGACGGAGTTCCCTTGTATCCCGAAAGTACCGCAGATGACCATGAAATCGTTCCTGTCGACTTTTATCCTCTCCTGTGATCTTCCCTCCTATGAGGGAAACGCGACGGTGACACCACATGTCGGAGTAGGAACTTAACAACTGAATGGAACAGTAAGTGAGGCTAATGCTCGAAGTTCGTGACCTAGGCGAGATATATGCCCATAACCCATATAAGAAGTCCAAGAAGACTCACATCTCCCGTTCCCGTCACCCGGTCCAATCTGCAATGAGCCTTGAACCCCCTGGAGCTCTGCCAAGTCCCTTCTATCACCGATCTGCATGGACCCCTGTGTGTCTTCTCGACCACAGAAGAGCACCGAGTCGTTCGTGCCGGCTTGTATCTTGTTTCGGGAACTTCTCTCATATGGGTTATACGATTCAATGATGGCGCCACATCTGTCGTTCAGTTGCCTGATTCGTTCCCTATTTAGCTCCGTACTGTACCGGATTCTTGTAAACCCCAAAATAAAAGTCTCCCCGTATCCCTCCAGCACCGCAGACGACCATTGGATCGTTCGTGTCGGTTGGTTTCTTCTTCGGTCATTTTTCCTACTGTCAGTGGATTCCACCGATGATACCTCTCGCTGGAGTAGGAAATAACGACTAAATGGAACAGTGAGTGAGGCTAATGCTTGAATCTCGTCACTGAGACGAGAGATAGGTCCAAGAATCTATATAGGGAGTACTAGAAGACTCACCTTTTTCATTCCCGTTAGTCCGTTCGTTTCACAATCACCGTTGTACAGTCCCGGGGTCTGAGAAGTTCGTTCTGTCACCTGTCACCGATGTGGAGATACCTCCATATGTCTCCTTTCACGCAGATGAGCTTCGAATCATTCGTGTCGACTTTCATTCTATTTCGTGAATTCCTCTAATATGGGTTTTACGGCTTGATGACGCATGCACATCCAGCATTCTGTTACCTCCTTCATTTCACATCAAGCTTTGTACAGCCCCAAACCCTCGGCTAGTTCAGGTTTCGGCGATGAAGAAGTTCCCTTGTATCCCGAAAGTACCGCAGATGACCATCGAATCACTCGTGTCGAATTATATCCGCTTCTGTGATTCCCTCTCCCATGAGTGGAGCGCAACGGTGAGACCACATAACGGAGTCGGAACTCAACAACCAAATGGAACAGTAAGTGAGGCTAATGCTTGAAGTTCATGACTGAGACGAGAGATAGGTCAAAAAAATCTATATAGGGAGTACAAAAAGACTCACATCTCTCATTCTCGTTACTCTGTTCGTTTCACAATAAGCTCTGTACAGTCCCGGGGTCTGCGGAGGTCTTCCTGTCACCGATGTGGAGATACTTCCGTATGTCTTCTCTACCACAGATGAGCCTCGAATCATTCATGTCGACTTTCATCTCTCTTTGCGAACTACTCTGATATCGGTTATACGGCTTAATGACGTCTGCACATCCAGCATTCTGTTACCTCCTTCATTTCACATCAAGCTTTGTACAGCCCCAAATCCTCGGCTAGTTCAGGTTTCGGCGATGAAGAAGTTCCCTTGTATCCCAAAAGTACCGCAGATGACCATCGAATCGCTAGTGTCGCTTTATATCCGCTCCGTTGATCTCCTCTCCTATGAGTAGAGCGCGACGGTGAGACCACATAACGAAGTCGGAACTCAACAACCGAATGGAACAGTAAGTGAGGCTAATGCTTGAATCTCGTCACTGAGACGAGAGATAGGTCCAAGAATCTATATAGGGAGTACTAGAAAACTCACATTTTTCATTCCCGTTACTCCGTTCGTTTCACAATAAGCTCTGTACAGTCCCGGGATCTGCGGAGGTCTTCCTGTCACCGATGTGGAGATACCTCCGTATGTCTCCTTTCACGCAGATGAGCTTCGAATCATTCGTGTTGACTTTCATCCTATTCCGTGAATTCCTCTAATATGGGTTTTACGGCTTCATGATGCCTGCACATCTGGCATTTGTTACCTCATTCATTCCACATCGAGCTTTGTACTGCCTCGGAGTATCAGCTAGTTCGTTGTTTCGGCGATGAAGGAGTTCCCTTGTATCCCGAAAGTACCACAAATGACCTCCGAATCGTCCGTGTCGACTTATATCCTCTCCTGTGATCTTCTCTCCTATGAGAAGAACGCGACGGTGACACCACATGTCGGAGTAGAAACTTCACAACCAAATGGAACAGTAAGTGAGGCTAATGCTTGAGGTTCGTGACCGAGACGCGGGATAGGTCCAAGAATCCATATAGGGAGTTCAAGAAGGGTCACATCTTTCAACCTCGCTACTCCGTTCGTTTTCCGATCAGCCTTGTACAGTCCCGAGGTCTGCGATGTCCTTTCTGTCACCAATGTGAAGATGCCTCCGTATGTCTCCTGAACCGCAGATGAGCTTCGCATCATTCGTGTCGACCTTCATCTCTTTTCGTGAACTTCTCTGATATTGGTAGGACACCTTAATGACACCTGCACATCTGGCATCCTGTTCCCTGATTCATTTCTCATCAAGCTTTGTACAGCCCAATTTTTTGGCTTGTTCGTTCTGTCGGCGATGGAGGAGTTCCCTTGTATCCCAAAAGTACCGCAGATGACCATCGAATCATTCGTGTCGACATATATCCGCTTCTTTGATCTCCTCTCCTATGATGGGAGCGCGACGTCGACACCACATAACGAAGTCGAAACTCAACAACCAAATGGAACAGTAAGTTAGGCTAATGCTTGAATCTCGTCACTGAGACGAGAGATAGGTCCAAGAATCTATATAGGGAGTACTAGAAAACTCACATTTTTCATTCTCGTTACTCCGTTCGTTTCACAATAACCCTTGTACAGTCCCGGGGTCTGAGAAGTTCATTCTGTCACCGATGTGGAGATACCTCCATATGTCTCCTTTCACGCAGATGAGCTTCGAATCATTCGTGACGACTTTCATTCTATTTCGTGAATTCCTCTAATATGGGTTTTACGGCTTTATGTGGCGTGCACATCTGGCATTTGTTACCTCATTCATCGAGCTTTGTGTTGCCTCGGAGTCTCGGCTAGTTCGTTGTTTAGGCGATGAAGGAGTTCCCTTGTATCCCGAAAGTACCACAAATGACCGTCGAATCGTTCGTGTCGAGATATATCCGCTTCTGTGATCTCCTCTCCTATGAGTGGAGCGCGACGGTGACTCCACATAACGAAGTCGAAACTCGACAACCAAATGGAACAGTGAGTGGGGCTAATGCTTGAAGTTCATGGCTGAGACGAGTTCATTTTTTGTGATCTTTCTGCCAGAAATTTCCAAATAATGCAGACCAATATAACCTGGGCAAGACGGCAACCGAGGCCGCAATAATCAGCGATGTTGTGTGATTGTGTAAAAGAGAAATCTAGCCATCGGAGGCTCGAGCCTGTTAATTTGAAAGTTACTCACAAAATAATTATTTACCTGTCTTCACACTCCAAAGAATGAGATATGCGCTCAATCATGCAAGAAACAGCTTCAATGATATCCCAGATTCTTTAACATGCAAAAGAGAAGTTTGCGATCAATCAATGGCTAGTTCGAACTTCGAAGTGCATGAATGCTTAATTCCAAGCGAATTATATTTTGAAATGCATTCTCTTAGGAACCCGTGGCAATTTGAGTACGAAAACTTGACAAGAGAGTCCAACAAGACAGCCATTCATTCAATCTGGATAAGTTGCTCTATTATTCTTATTTTGACTCCAAATCATCTTCCTGCAGGGATGATAAAGTCAGTGATCATGTCAGTGATGCTGTAAATGTACACTACGTTTCACTTTTTCAACATCGGTATTATCCTTAGGCTCTCACAAACTACATCATGATAATGATCTAATGTCTATTGTGATTCCTAATAGCGATTAAATAGCCGTTAGGTATATTTTTTAGTCATTTCTCGATTGAGGCTTGGAAGTTTCGACCATTTATAGCACGGAGGTTGCTCACAATGTAACTCCCAATATTTCCTTCTTTGGAGATCTTACTAGGTTATGTTGATGTTTTGATTAATCATTTTTCGCTAACACGACCCAAGCGCCCCTCTTGCGGTGGTCGAAATTGGAAGCACACGCTGTCTCACTAAGGGCGCGCGCTAAACCAATGGAGTTTCCAGACCTGCATATGGGTAATTCCGCCAACTGAAGAAGGACGTGGTATGCAAGGCTGTACGCTCCGTCTGTACCAAAATGCTTGTTCTCAATGCTCAAACATGGTCCAAATAGTGCCAAAATTCAGTCCCAAATACTACTTAGAGCCTGCCTATTCACTAAAGGTCTCAGAATCATGGAATGATAGGCTTTGCGTAAGAGTAAGTGGATGGTATTCACTACCATCGGCAGCATTCTTCAGCGTGTAACTGAAAAGACCCTATCATAAAAATTTTTTATAAAGCATCAAACACCATCCCATTATACCACACTATCACAAAACCAGACGCAGATTAGTGTGCCTATCGATAAAAAAGTTTCAGGGAGGTGTTTCGAATGGAAACCCGTGATTCGATCTTTTTTCAGTTTTCGCATTCACGCAGCATTACCCAAAAGACCTATCCTCTTTTCCCCATCGGAACCACGAAAAATTCATCGTCTGAGTGTCACCAACAGGATGCTTTGAGCCGGATGGGTGTGCCTATCGTAGAAAAAAAGTTATCTCAACTTCAATGAGGGATAAACACTACGTGAATCGGTTGGAAAACACAATAAAGTTGATGGCACATCGCAATATGGACAGATGGCTCTTTCGTTTGTCTTTTGAAAGTTGGTTTTCATAGTGATGGATGATATAGGTGAATGTGTCTTTCGAATTTTGACCCTGGGGATCCTGGAAACCCAGTTATATGGTGAGATTTCATATCATCACGACGTTCTTGAAGTACGTGAACATACGCTTGTCACCCGAAGATGGGATTCTGGTTTAATATGGTCCTAGGCATCTGTACTGACAAAATCTGACAATAATTATAATTTTCACCTCTGAAACTTTCCAACTTTATTTAAAAAAAGTGCTCCTTTTGGGAATTTTCCAGTCTTCTATCCTCGATAACTCGAAAGGAATGCATTTTATCGCAAAAAGTGTAGGGCAACTTTTTGCAGATCTCTAAAAGATGATCAAAAAAGATATCCGTACATTTTCCCGTATAAGACGTTCCATTTCTGTAATGAGAGTATTTTCATATTTTTTTTTGTTATTATTCTCGGTTTTGGTTCCATAACTCGAAGGGATTGCACTATATTGCAAAGTTTATGGATTTTGCCCACAAGTAGAGAAGTTTCGTTCGGAGAAGGAGAATTTTCAAACAAAAAATGTTGCATTTAACATTGTTCACATGACATTGTTCATATGATTCATGCGATGGATTGTTGAATTCTAAATATTCCATTGTAAAAAACGAGTTTGCTTATAACAATCCAGCATAACTTTGGATTAGGAATCAAATTATTAAAAATAAATATGCCTCTCGGGTTATTATCTCATTTGAAATAGAAGACCCATCATCCCTTGAGCAATTGTCGATGGGAAGGAGAAACCCAGCGCATGTCATGAATCGAAGCGTTCAGAGACGATTGATGGCATGCGCTGGGTTTCTCCTTCCCATCGCCAATCGCTCAGGGAATGATGGGTATAGAAGAAAATGTCTGGAATACTTTCTTATTTCAAGGAACAGAATAGCTCGAGTGACGAATTGGTTTTTAATCATTTGACTCATGATATAAAGTGATGCTGAATTGTTATGAACAAACTCACTTTCTTCAACGGAATATGTGAAATTCAACAATCTATCGCATAAATCACGTGGACTATGTCAGATGCAACATTTTTTGTTTGAAAAAAATTTCCTCTCCGATCACAACTTCTCTACTTGTGCGCAAAAAACCATGAACTTTGCAGTATTTTATTACTGATGACATCACTGCTATTAGCAAGACGATCGATCCTGAAATTGAATTGGCTCCAAATTCCCAGAACATTTTTCAGTTACTGTGGACGAATGAAACCCCAGATATTTTACATCTTAACCGTTTGTCCTGCTCGGAGTGTGAATAGATTCCACCATGCTCTCACTCCGCTCTGACGCCCGGAACCTGGAAAGTTGAAAGTGCTAAACCCAAGGAATCAAAGTTGAAGTTGAGAGATATTTCGAAGGGAAAGCACGTTCAAGAGATGATAATTTCGAAAAAATTGATAAATGTAAAGGGAACTAAGACCCGGTCTCGTTATGTTAAGCCGAAGGATCAGGCCTCATCAAAGAAAGCTGAGTTTAGAAGCGCATTCTAAGTCAAATCGAGTCTGAGGAGAGGAGTTTGTAGGAAGTCCTCGAGACTGAATGCATCATTGGGAGATAATTGATGAAATTGTAAGATTGATTTTCTAATCATTACGTTACTAAGAGTATTCTTGATTATTATATAATGATGTATTTTCTGGTCATTACTGTACATTCATGTTAATTGTTATGAGAGTTTATGTTCATCAGGGGGCGGTTTATTTTCTAATAATAAATTATTCAGTTGAGTGCAATATCCACCTGGTTCTTATATTTGAATTAGATAAATTAAACAATTCATAGTCAGGCTGATTTGTCATCGCAAACACTTCCTGAATTTGGAGTTGTTTCTAGATATGTTGATTTCAGTTTCGTGCGGGTTGGTGCGGAATAGGTCAAATGGGTATCCTGATGAGCGACCCGAATAATCATTATCGCTGCAACCATCTGGGAGATCAAATATTACAGGCAGCATTGAGAACCCATTTCAAGATCTACTATTCGCATTCTGAGACTTTTCTTCATGTTATCCCAAATTCTGGGACGTCCCAGAAAATGGAAATAAACAAGAAGAAAATCCCAAAAATTCTAAAAATTTCTGAAGACAGCATTGGGAATCCGTTCATTAATCTTTTATAAGTTCTGGGCCGTGTTTTGCAACATTTTCTCAATTACTGGGACGTCCCGGAAAGTATAAAAAAATAAATAAAAAGGCCGAGAAAGTGATGTGAATTTTGGCCATCCAATGCGTGAAACTTTCTTATATACTGGGACTCCCCACAGGTATCGTTTTTCAAATTCGGGACTTTTCAGAAATATTTTCGAGGCCGAGAATTTTATAAGGAACAAATTATGCGTCCCGGAATATGAATATATATGACGTATATTTTGCATCCCAGAATCTGAAGCTATACAAATATATATATATATATATATATATATATATATATATATATTTTTGTAAACAGTGTTGTTGTGTGTGTGTGTGTTCACACATACATATACATCAACAATCAGTATGTTTACAAAGGTTAGATTGTGCGGGCTGGTGGTGACACGCCTGCTGATCATCACTGAGCTATATGGTGGTCACAGGGGTGCCACCGTAAGTTACTAGGGCTGATCCGATATAGCGGCAGACTACGGCCTCGCCTTAAGGGAAATTTTCCTTTATTTTTTGAATTATTTTTTGGAGGGAGCTTTTCAGAAGGATTTGAGCCATCTAGTCTTAGGTTTTTTGGATGATATCTATTAGTTGGTTGAGACAGAATTTGGATGCGGTAGGTTTAAAAAGGCTCAAAAAAAAAATTTTTGGTGAAAATTTTGATTTTTTTGAAAATTTGAGATCTGTAGAGATTAAATGAAATTTCGGTATTAACCAATCGATAGATCTCGCAGAAAAAATCATAGTTTAGGTCATCAAGATTGAGATAAATGAGTCATGAAGGAAGGTAGGAGCAAAAATTGAATATTAAGGGAAATTTTCCTTTACTTTTTGAATTATTTTTTGGAGGGAGCTTTTTAGAAGGATTCGAGCCATCTAGTCTTAGGTTTTTTCGATGATATCTATTAGTTGGTTGAGACAGAATTTGGATGCGGTAGGTTTCAAAAGGCTTAAAAAAAAATTTTTGGTGAAAATTTTGATTTTTTTGAAAATTTGAGATCTGTAGAGATTAAATGGAATTTCGGTATTCACCAATCGATAGATCTCGCAGAAAAATTCATAGTTTAGGTCATTAAGATTGAGATAAATGAGTCATGAAGGAAGGTAGGAGCAAAAATTGAATATTAAGGGAAATTTTCCTTTACTTTTTGAATTATTTTTTGGAGGGAGCTTTTTAGAAGGATTTGAGCCATCTAGTCTTAGGTTTTTTGGATGATATCTATTAGTTGGTTGAGACAGAATTTGGATGCGGTAGGTTTAAAAAGGCTCAAAAAAAAAATTTTTGGTGAAAATTTTGATTTTTTTGAAAATTTGAGATCTGTAGAGATTAAATGAAATTTCGGTATTCACCAATCGATAGATCTCGCAGAAAAATTCATAGTTTAGGTCATTAAGATTGAGATAAATGAGTCATGAAGGAAGGTAGGAGCAAAAATTGAATATTAAGGGAAATTTTCCTTTACTTTTTGAATTATTTTTTGGAGGGAGCTTTTTAGAAGGATTCGAGCCATCTAGTCTTAGGTTTTTTCGATGATATCTATTAGTTGGTTGAGACAGAATTTGGATGCGGTAGGTTTCAAAAGGCTTAAAAAAAAATTTTTGGTGAAAATTTTGATTTTTTTGAAAATTTGAGATCTGTAGAGATTAAATGGAATTTCGGTATTCACCAATCGATAGATCTCGCAGAAAAATTCATAGTTTAGGTCATTAAGATTGAGATAAATGAGTCATGAAGGAAGGTAGGAGCAAAAATTGAATATTAAGGGAAATTTTCCTTTACTTTTTGAATTATTTTTTGGAGGGAGCTTTTTAGAAGGATTCGAGCCATCTAGTCTTAGGTTTTTTCGATGATATCTATTAGTTGGTTGAGACAGAATTTGGATGCGGTAGGTTTAAAAAGGCTCAAAAAAAAAATTTTTGGTGAAAATTTTGATTTTTTTGAAAATTTGAGATCTGTAGAGATTAAATGAAATTTCGGTATTAACCAATCGATAGATCTCGCAGAAAAAATCATAGTTTAGGTCATCAAGATTGAGATAAATGAGTCATGAAGGAAGGTAGGAGCAAAAATTGAATATTAAGGGAAATTTTCCTTTACTTTTTGAATTATTTTTTGGTGGGAGCTTTTTAGAAGGATTTTTGAGCCATCTAGTCTTAGGTTTTTTCAATGATATCTATTAGTTGGTTGAGACAGAATTTGGATGCGGTAGGTTTCAAAAGGCTTAAAAAAAAATTTTTGGTGAAAATTTTGATTTTTTTGAAAATTTGAGATCTGTAGAGATTAAATGGAATTTCGGTATTCACCAATCGATAGATCTCGCAGAAAAATTCATAGTTTAGGTCATTAAGATTGAGATAAATGAGTCATGAAGGAAGGTAGGAGCAAAAATTGAATATTAAGGGAAATTTTCCTTTATTTTTTGAATTATTTTTTGGAGGGAGCTTTTTAGAAGGATTTGAGCCATCTAGTCTTAGGTTTTTTGGATGATATCTATTAGTTGGTTGAGACAGAATTTGGATGCGGTAGGTTTAAAAAGGCTCAAAAAAAAATTTTTGGTGAAAATTTTGATTTTTTTGAAAATTCGAGATCTGTAGAGGTTAAATGGAATTTCGGTATTAACCAATCGATAGATCTCGCAGAAAAAATCATAGTTTAGGTCATCAAGATTGAGATAAATGAGTCATGAAGGAAGGTAGGAGCAAAAATTGAATATTAAGGGAGATTTTCCTTTATTTTTTGAATTATTTTTTGGAGGGAGCTTTTTAGAAGGATTTGAGCCATCTAGTCTTAGGTTTTTTGGATGATATCTATTAGTTGGTTGAGACAGAATTTGGATGCGGTAGGTTTAAAAAGGCTCAAAAAAAAATTTTTGGTGAAAATTTTGATTTTTTTGAAAATTTGAGATCTGTAGAGATCAAATGAAATTTCGGTATTAACCAATCGATAGATCTCGCAGAAAAAATCATAGTTTAGGTGACTCAATTTGTTGTGAGAGTGTGTGGGAAAAAGATATTTATGTATTGAAAGTTGAAATTTGAGCACTTTTTGTTCAAAAAGCCCATGGATCAAATTTGACTGGGAGCCGAAACGTGCCAAATCACTGGGCTCTCAGAAATTTGATTCTCTACAACTTGTAGAAAGCCAAAAGTTGATAAGGCGAATAGTAAAAGAGAAAGCGTGTCCAATATAAAACAACATACATACATACACACACACAAACACGGAAAATGGGGTGGAAAGATGAGTCTTTGGCAGATTTGGGAGGACATTAGGAGGAAAAGTGTTACCTACATTTGATAGCTTTTGGCGAGAGGAAGAGAATGGTCGTTGGCTTTTTTCGATAAGAGGGATTTTGTTGAAGAATATGTTGATTTTAATGAAAAATTTGATCAAATTTTCGTTGGGGTGAAAACAAAGCTTTCTCTTTAGAGAAAGCAAAATCAGTCTCATTCGGGTAGACACCTCCCCATCTAGACCAGCATGGTAAATTAAATTCCACATCAAAAACATATACACTTGACAATTGAAAGTCTGGGTTTTGTCGGCGAACACCTGCACGAGAAAAATTTTTTGGGTATCATACGAGGCAGTCCCTACTCCAGAGATAAAATGGAAGAAATGACTTTAGAAGATCATCATCAAAAATGTCAATAATAACCTTCAAAACAGTAACTTTGGATGTCTGAGATAGATCCATGATGTTTTAACATGTTTTTGGCTGTTCACGGTGATGCTCCTCATGAAAAAATCAAAAACTTTATCACGAACACACGTTCTCAATTTGTTCAAAAACTTTCCAAATTAACTACAAGCTTTGTACGTGTGTCCCCAGCGTATGATTTCACGCTTACCTAACCACCACCACCACCATCACTAGAGATAAGGGCTCCCCCGTTCACCCATGCACCTCTTGAAACTTTTTTGCTCGCAATCGATATACGTACATGTGCGTGACGTTGGCAAAAATCTGGGGACCCAAAGTATACCATATATATATATATATAGTTACGCTCTGAAAAACAGCTGCATATTCCATCAGAGAGGAGGGGTTTTTGAGAGGGATCGCTGTCATGTTCATGCGAGGTGTACTCTGTCACAGGTACATCTCTCTCGTACCACAGTCAGTGTAAAATGAAAAAAAAAATGGGGAGAAAAATTCATCGGATGCATATACGCCTGTGTACGTGCGTACGCAAACGACACTGGATCAAAGTTGATACTTTTTTTTTTGGAGGGTTGAAAGAATAAGGCAAGTCGAGTGAGAGTGAAAGAGAAAGACTCTTATAAGCAATGGAGATTACTTTCTCGAGTATCACGTTCGTCTTGTGGTATATATTCGAAACGAATTGAGGGGGAAAGAGTGAGGATAATTAAGAAATAGGTAATTAAGGCTCTTCAGTTTCTTGAGTTTCACCGCCATGGACTGGCTCAGTGAGTACTGCTGATCGCTGTAGAGATGAGTTCTGTCACGCGCTGAGCATCTTGAAAGAAAGACAGATTTTTCCATTACAGACATCGGTCTTCCAATCTCTCGGTTGAGAAGATACTCCTAATTAGTGGGTATTGCGTTCATCAATGTTTGTTACAATTGAACTGGTCTCCAGGATTTCATTCGTGGGGACTTGGTAAATTCCAAGTTGTATTGGATCTTGTTGATGAAGAAAATGATGAGCTAAAATCTCTCGCACTCTTGTTGGCCTATGTTTGATCCTCTTTGCACCTATCTGGTATGAATCTGAACAAAGATTTTTCTTTTTTTTTGTTGCAGGTAAGCTGATGGAACATCCCGTTACCCCGGCAGTATGTTGATATCACAGGATCATCCGTTTGATAAGTCAACAATTTATTCCGTAAAAATGTTTCACTGGAACAGAGACTCTTATTCATATAGCCCTTAATTTTGAAGCGTATGGTTAACCCGAAAATGACTGAATATTTATAAGCATTGTGATGAATTACAATACGTGGCCATCCTTTTAATCATCCATAGTAAATCTTTCTGGTAAGGGTCACAGAAATCGATACGTGTCAGCAACTGCAAAATTAGAAAGTATAGAACAGGAGACATTTTCAACGAATAACCCACTTGACTCAAGTGACTTGAGTGGCTGTTTCTGTTCAGATTCAGGAAAAATAATTTTTCTCAGGTATACCTGGGAATATATTCAGGACTCTGAATCAATTTCTCACGCAAAAAAGAGGGCTACCAAATACCTGATGAATTTTACCGCTGAAACTCTAATTTCCAGCCTTACCATTTTTGGCTCAGTTCTGGTTTAATCAAGCTAACGAACGCGTTAATTGGTGTGCCGGTATTTTTACAGTAACGACTGATTTTTTTGGACAGGTCTGACAAGACAGTTCATAATGAAGTTGGTGCTTTTCATTGTTTTTCTCGTTCGTACTTTGCATTCAGTGAGCTTTCGTTTTGTTATCTAGTGTCGAGGAAATTTGTTTTATTCCAAGAGTTCATTATGAGCAAGGAGTAGAACAGAGTAATGACCATCACAATTAGCTTGATTTCCTTTTTGTTCTTCTCGAACAGTGTCAGTGTTTTTTATTGGCCGTAGACCTCATCATTATCATTATGTTTTTTGATCCAAAAATTATCTTGTGATCCCCCTACTGATTGAAAATTAGCGTTTGTTATCATTACGAAATAAACATACGTTTGCTTGGCAATGCGGGTTAACCCAAGCCAAATGCTTTCTTGCGCAGTAATTCATCATGAATGAATCAGCTAAATTCATTCTAGTACTGACAAGATTGCAATCAAGAAAGCTCTCTCTCAATTCAAGAAATTCGAATTACCTTGATAATATTGTTAGGAAATGCAAATTCAGATGCTATTCACGCTTGCATTACTCTGAGAGCTGCTGACTCTGCCTCCAAATTTTAGCTCTACTACAATCGAGAATGTTTCAACAGAATGTTCCAACTACTTCCTCTTCCAATATTCTCAAGTCGTGGTTGTGTCGAGTGACGTTATCACTCGAGATTTTGCCAAGAGAGCAGAGAATAGACAGACTGCTACGCCAGCTCGTATTCGAGTACACGACTGTGGTTTCGCGGAAGATGTGACCTTAAGTGTATGTTGTCTCATCCTGTTGAGAATACGTCAGTCGGAAAAGCACTACTAGAGCTGCTAGTGTCATCACTCACGTTTAAAACTGATTAAGTGGTGTTACCTTTGTTAAATTGACCAAATGTTTCATTTTGCTTCCCACACACACACGGAACATAATTTTATTGTTGTTTTTTCTTTTTTGTTGTTGTCAGTTTATCCCTATGAGCCTAATTTATCAGTTCAGATCATCAATATTTTCAACAAATAGAAAAAATTCAGAATGGATTGTTCTGCACCTTCCCAACACGATTGTTCCGTGACAGGGACAATGACCCATAACCTAATAAAAGTTCGAAAAACCTTTGTATGCCGTTATACTACAAATCGCCAAAGATGATAGTTTTTGGAATCTTGATTCAAGAGTTCTCCATCGTGTGGACGCAAAAAATTATCGACTTCCATATCGTATCTGTTTGGAATCTCCGTGGGGTACCGAGTGTAACTGTCTATAGCAATGAAATTTTTATTTCGATAAGGACCGTCTTTTGTCCATTCATTTTGATTTTCGTCACATTTTCAGTTATTTCTATTTGACTCTGAATACTTTACAAGTATTCTCAGAATCTCATCAAATTCCATGGAATAACTGACAGGTATATCACCTTATTTTGTATAAATTTTATAGGATTAAGAGATACTGACAACTTCAACAAGTAACACAAGAAAAGTCTAAGAAATGTTATCCTAGTGATTTCTTTCTGTGTTTTGGTTGACAGTATTTCTGTTGGGGAAATTCTTCTACATCCCAGAACTAATCTGTGACAGGGTCAGAAGGGCACGATTGATAATATGAGCCAAGAGGTGTCCTAGAGCTTGGATTGCCAAAATTCTGGAAACAATATCATGAAAATGCTCAGATCACTTTGAAAAGTTCGCGGAAAATGAATTCGACGATGAGAATTAAGACTTTACTCGAAGCACGTTTTAAAATATGCGCAAGCACTCTCTATACGATAATATCATTCCACCACTGATCACCCCGTAAGTGAACACGAATATTCTCATACTAACTCATTCGTACAAAATAACTCGAATGCACATGAATCTACCGCGAATGGTAATTCGAAATACTTTGATCACAATAATCATTGTAGGGCATTCTCACACTTGAACGAATCCATATAATAGCAATTAGACTTGTGCGCAGAACTCGCGTGATTAATATTTCACGCATAGCGAAATCTGCAGTTCTCGAGTATACTTGCTTCTCAATTCATATATATCTAGTAACTGCAAACTATACATATATGTACAGGAATTGCTTGCCTAGACGAGCGTGATCGATCGCCGGCGGATTAATTACGAACCCGCGTGTGGCTCTAGCCCATACATATCTACTACCGGTATTACGCTGGTATGTACTCTATATGTGTGTGGTAATAGTGTGGGGGGGGGGGGGCTGGATTGCCTCTTGCGAACCAGACGCTATGTTGCTGCTGCTGTTGCTATAGAGCGATAATGATATAAAACAGCCGAGCGAGCGCTCGCGAGAGCTGAAAATTATTACGAGTTTGCAGGGCTGATGTGAGAGAAAGAGGTATTAGTGGGCTGCGTGAGAGGCTTATACACGTTCCAATGTGAGGGAAAGCTCGTGCTAGAGTTATGAGATAATTTGGACGGGAAACTGGCCAAGACTCATTTTTCTTTTCCTTTTTTTTTCTCATTTGAAGCAATTATTCGTGGATTTATTGACAAACTGACGTTGATACATTATAATTTCGCGATGGGAGTGGTGATGTATCCAACTCTCTGAAATTGAAGATGTAATTGTACAAGAACATGAGATTGCTTCAAATCCCATGGAATATTCAGTACTTGATATCAAATGTCTTCCAACACGTTCACTGTTGAGCCGATTTTTCGTAATCTTATGTCGCTCATCAACTGGACTCCCGTATTCTGGCAAATACTTACATTCACTATAATAACTAAATGCCAGCCCAAAATTTGTCCGTTTGGATCCCACGTATTGGGTTGCCTACGTGAGAGGGGTAGAAAATAATGGGTGGATTCATGACCCATGGTGGATTGGTTAGTGGATGGATAACGGTCTGGTACGATCTGGGACGTTTTGGTATGGTCTGGGATGATCTGGGACAGTCCGGTACGATCTAGGACAGCCTGAAATGGTTTGGAATGGTCTGTCTGGAGCCATCTGAACCAGGCTAAACTGGGCTGGGCTGGCTAAAATAAATATAATCCGTGGCAAAGTGGGTCATGGGTGGAGGCGCGGGAGATTCGGTAGGTTGGTAGGTTTATGGTTGGGTGGTTAGGTAGACAAGTTGACAAATGGGTGGCTAGATGATGTGATGGGTGGTGGTTATAACTTTTAGCGGCTTGAGTTCAACAAAACGTTATCTGGACGAACTTTATAAGAAATCTCTTTCCGATACCATCAGTCGGTCATCACCCATCAGTTTACAAGTACCACTCTTGAGCTACAAAATAATTTCAGGAGCTTCTGACTTATTCAGAGCAATTACGAGAGAAGCAATAAAGCTAGTCTGTATTAAGTTGATATTTTAATGTCTGGTTGTTACATTTTTAGCAAAATAAATCACCGCGATAGATTTTTATTGGAAATATTCTTTGAGCGAATGCAAGTCAATTAATAGAAAAATGTGGAATCGCAGGTGTTAACCAACGGTGGGACCTGTTGCAGTAAACATGCCAGATACTTTTCCCACAAAATCTGCCACATTTCTAAGTCATGAACATTTTCTTGATTCTCCAACTTTAGTGATCGTAATCTTCAAACTGTAACACTTTGGTAAGATAAGAACTGAAAAGTATGAGCACGCTTGTGTTCATAATTCGCAACCCAATCCAAGGACCAGTTCGTGCTCAAGTTTGTGCTCTTGACGAATTATGTCCATTGTACATTGTTGGGTCTTCCATGGAGGACTCTTTTTCTTCCACCGGTCCATCTCTGAAATTTTTTGATGGCGAGATTGATGGTCTTTCAACCACAATAGTGACCATTCGTGGAGTGGAATAATTGCTCTAGAAAACTAGCATAAGAAGATACACAAATCAGGAAAGAAACTGATGTTCATAAAATGTGCAGTGCAATCTTCACCTCTCTTCTATCGTTCTCTTACACCTCATGCAACACCATAGCAGGAATAACGTCTTGATCAGTGTTTATAATCTCGGCTGAAAATGCCCAGTCATTCGATGCCATTCATGCAAATCTTTAGACGAGCTCAAGAGCAAATGAGAGGATAATTAACACGCGGAAGAAGATCATGTATGTAAGTGTAAGACACCTTGGCATAGATGAACCAGGTGAACGACGATGAAAAAAAGATCAAGATAACTCGTATATATCGTGTTTCGTGTACATTTTGCAAAGACGACGACGACAATGAGGAATAAGGAGGAACTACAATTATGATAGGAGAATGTGAGAGGAAAGGAAGAGTATATATATATGGATAAACATAACGCGCAAGCACCTCCGTCGAGAGTAAGTCGGGCTTCGGTTTATTCACACCAACCGACGACGACGACGGTGCGACGCTCATTACTCCCGCGGGAGACAGAGCGTGAGACGAGCTCGGTGCTCCGTTAATTTCACAACGAATATACCTATCGTGAACCTCTCCAATCCTACCATGGTATAAATACTTGAACTGGAATACCTTTACGGGTTCATCCTTGTGCTCAGATTCAGGAGATCCTCTGGAGCGTGGTAATTTTGAGTAAAAATATGGAGCACCGAAGCGTGCTCGTGAGAAAATTAAGTGCATGGTGAATTTCGTGGTTGCAGAGTAAGGTTAAAAGTATAATCGAAATCATTTCGAGTTGATGAAGTTGTGGATTTATTGATTTTGTGTGCCAGGGTATCGAAGACTTTCTTGCCGGATAAATGTACCTAATCCATGTCATAGACAATTCGAGACTCTCGCACAATATTGTGGAAGTGCACATCATCGTTGACATCAGATAATTTTGATCAGATATTGATGTAAAATCTTGAGAGTGAGGTGCTTATGAGATCCTTGAGTCTTACCATGTGAATTAAAGCCTCAAGAGTTAGGTCCAGGTAATTATAAATGCATGCAGTGGATACAATTTTTCCATGCGCATAAAATTGATACCGCAAAATAATAGATATGGGCCGAGTAGTGTAGAAATTCTGAAGCGTTATAGCTTATTGAGCTTGGAATAATGTAAGCTCCAGTTTATTTTCAGATCTAACAAGTCCTGTGGGTGTATAGTTCACTGTATTAAATCAGATTATTTTTCATTATTTCAATTCAAGACTCACTATTGCGACACATTTCAAGCTTTTTTTGATCGAAATCCGTTATTCGTATACGGTCGTTTCTGTGGAGCCCAAATATCTTCCTCAAATTGTCCCTTGGAGATGAAAAAATTCTCTCATCGATTGCATGCGACAGTATGATACAATACATATTCCATTTCCTACAATGATTGAAGCCTATGAGGGATTTATGAAGATGTACTTAGGAACTCCGAGAATTCAATTTATATATGAAAGACGATGCAGGTTATATCCAAACCTTATTGTCTGAATTGAGTGAAGTCCAAAACCGATAACATAATAATTGAATTCAATTTTGATGCAAATTCATCACAAACATCAGAAACCCGATTCGTAGTTAATGATTCAGATTTATGCTGAAACTGTCTCAATGGATACATTTTTTTATCCTGCACCAACCATTTTCATTAGACTAGAATTCTGCTAAAAAACTTTCAAATGCATCAATCAATGTCATCGGACGGATGGTTGAAAGAAGCATCACAAAACTGTCGATGCATCGGGGCTGACATGGCATTTTCTGCAATAGACTGACAGAATATTCCATCGAATAAGCTTGATCCGAGTGGGATAGCTCCGGCTATTTTTCAACAAAAAGTCGAATATAAATTCTCCAAATTCTTTGAAAAACTTCTAAATGGAATTATACATAAGATCTGATAACATTCGTAGGAAGCCAATCCTGACCATATTATTCAGGGTTTCTTCTTGTTGTGATTCACCTGTGAAAATTTTTCAAGAGACCTATATTTTTCACCTTCCTATGCAACATATTCCTGGGGAGATTTCATCAGTGTCAAACTCGGTCTCGGCAATGGTAAGTTTGATGACCATGACGGTTGTGGTCATGGTCATCAAACTTACCATTGCCGAGACCGAGTTTGACACTGATGAAATCTCCCCAGGAATATGTTGCATAGATCATCCCACTAATGATTAAAGCTCACTTTCCTGATAGTTTAGGTTCAGAAATTATTCCAACGACATAACTCATATCTCTTATTGCTACTACTTATTCTGCGCTAGAAGCACCTTAATCAAAAAATTTCTAACGAGGCCTGTTATCAACCTTCTGAAATCCGTATCCAAAGACTCAAACATCAAGTATCAGAATTCTTCATCGGCCGACTACTACACACACATAAGTTGCTACAAATCTTGAAAACCTACGAAAAACCAACTCTCTGAGCAAAGCATTTTTCATCAAAAGGGAGCCGCAGCTGGTGTGAGTGTCGATACGTACAAGCTCTGAATCACTTCGGACCTCCGAAGCACTCTTTCCGACTTGTTCTTTCTTCTCCTATACACCCATGTGCAACCTCTATTCCTTCTATTTTACACACACATTCTCAAAAATTACACACATGTACACTAGAATTTTGCACTAACACACATTGGTAATACCAGCTCGCGTAATCCATGGCAAAAGGAACGCTATATAGATAGATGAAACGTCCTGCGAACAGCTCGCGCATAACCAATGAAGTATATACAGTATAGAAGTACCTATTCTGGTTTTGCCCCTTGCACACGCGCAAGCTCCATATCTATATATATAGAGAGAGAGAACATTGCCTTTGGTTGGAGTATTGGCACAACTCGTACGTATCACGTGTCAGTGACGCGAAGCACGTGACTTTAAGCGAGACCGTTGCAACAACGGATTTTATACTCTGAAATGCAGTTGTATTTGGGAGGGGTCGATTAAGAGGGACACACTGTCACTATGTGATGCCTATGTAGTACGTGTATACAAACTTGATGCAGATTCGTGACGATATTCTCTATTGTCGTGTGCTGATCTGAGCTGGTCGTTTGCAAGACATTGTGGAGAATGGGGACCCGTTAGATAGCCAGCTGAGAAAGAACAGGGTGCGCCGACTTGCTCCAATTTGTTTCACATGATGCCAAGAGGATAACAACATGTGTCCATTTCGTATTTGGTATTCATGATATGCGCCGATCATACACGTGTTTCACTGTTTCTGTTCTTTTTAAAGAAGGAAAACTGGCGTTGAGCTAGTGAGGCTCATTTGGGAAAGCATACTGAGTTTTGAGAGTTTCCAGTGCTTAAGATTATTGAAAGGTTTATCAAAGAAGATTCAGATATTGATGTCATATTTTATTCTAATGTATTTTGGCTTTGAATCCCATAAACTAAAGGAAGGCTGACGCGAAAGTATTGTAGATACTATTTGTCAAGTAGAACCTTCACAAACATTCAAAAAGAATTGATCACAAGATTGACTTTTGCCCCCCCCCCCACCACCCCGGCAACTTTTTGTAGAACTGTCTCAGACAAGTCTCTCTATCGTCCAACCAAAGAACCCTCCAAAGAGACTGGGGCGAAACAGTGTGTCCCAACAAGTTTCAAATCACACCAACGTTTAATTCGAACCTTGATTCATATTAGACACATAATGAGGCTAAGACTTTTGTCAAACACACGAGGTGGGAGTGCCTAATTTGCCCCAATTATGCCCGCACTCAAATTCTGGCATGTACGCACCCGCAGACCCTGCCGCGCATTTTTATCATGTTTGTTGCGTTAAAATATGAAGAATGGTAGTTTCGGACCGATCCTGAGTGACTCGTGCATTTCTTGGAACAAAAGAAGTGTTTTTCGGCACTTTCAACTTCTTTTTTGTTGGGCACTAGAAGCCATGTCACACAAAACTGATGTGATCAATTTCAACGTACCTTAGCTCATTTTCTTTGTTGCAGCCCTAACTTGAGAATACTTTTTGCAAGTTCGATTTTAGCCGATCCTACGCTCATGTTACTGGAAAAAGTACAGTGTTCCTCATTTGCCTCTATAGTCTTTTTCCAAACTCGTTCTTCACTCCATCAAAATCCATCAATTTCACTCTAAAAATTCGAAAGAGGATGAAAAACCTGCAGCATGAGCTGAATTACATCTTATTTGGAGGAGTGGGAGCCGAAATATCCTGCTTTCACAAAAAACCTGTATAATCTCATGGAAATAGGCCTCTTTTCCACGTGGGGGCAAATTAGTAGGAACACACTCTTCTGATCGCAAGAAAGAATCCTTTTTTGCGAGAATAGGGATAGCTTGTCTCCAATTTGTTGAAACTAAACTTATTTCAGCTCATTTCAAAGATCTTGAAACAAGCTTTGGAATGAGTTGAGATATGTTGAAAAATGTCACCAAAACTACACTGTAAAAAATCCGTGGCAAAAACTTCAACCAATTGGTTGAGGTTTTTCCCTCAACCAGTGGTTGATTCCGACGCCATATGACTGAACGTGCGGCTCGGGAAGTGGATAAATGGAGGACCCAATATGGGAACATTATTAGATTTAAAAAGTCTCATCACAGTTTTTGCACCAGTTAAATTTAAAAAAAGCGTGATAAGCACCAGTCATCACGGTTGAACATTCATCATTTCTGTATATATACAGAAATGCCTGTCCTGCAGGAGTCGAATACACGTCGTAAGGCTAGAGGGATGGATAGATGGAGGGATGGATAGATGGAGGGATGGGGGGGAGTAGACAGGATGGATGGATGGAATGGAACTCAATGGAATGGAACGGAACGGAACAGGATTGAAAGTAACGTAATGGAACGGACCGGAATCGGACGGAATGGAGCGGAGTGCAATGGTACGGAACGGAGTGGAATTGAACGGAATGGGCCGGATCTTTTTTCCACTCCAATTATACTCCGTTCCATTCCGTTCCATTCCGGTCCGTTCCGTTCCGTTCCATTCCACACCTCCATCCCCTTGCATTCTATTCCGTTCTATCCTATACCGTTTCATTCCGTTCCGTTACGTTCCGTTCCATTCCATCCATCCCATCTACCCTCCCACCCCATCCGTCCATCTATCCATCCCTCCAGCCTTACGACGTGTATTCGACTCCTGCAGGACAGGCAACCCGCTTTGTCGTCCATACGGGACCGGGGCTAATGTTTATCCCTCTTTGTTTGTGAAAAAAAATGACGAAACTTGTTTTTCCGAATCAAAAATGTCAACCGGAGACCACCATCGATGAATATCGTGGGCGCCGCATTCATCCTTATATATTCGTTGTGGGAAAAAAGTCAACCAGCTGGTTGAATTTGGCATCTAATAACCAGTGGTTGAATTTTCAACCAAATGGTTGAATTTTCGACCACTGGTTGGGCAATTTGGTTGGAAGTCAACCAAGTTTTTACAGTTTATGGATGAACAAAACAAGAGTAGTAGGGGCATATAAGGCACTTTTACCTTATGTCACATTCAGTAACTGGGCAATTCAACATCGTCGATTCTTGCATTGATGGGCATAGAGGTTTGAATCAGTTTCAGATCTCAACTCACCAGGAAAAACCAATAGAGCCATTTTACTGAAACTTTTGTAGAATGCTCCTTTTCATGATTCATTCCGAATCCAATATCGTATCCTGTAGACTTCCCATGAGAACGGATCTCACGCGATGAACATCGATAAACAATGCTTTTACAGTTTGGAGGTGAATCTTGATTCCTAGGTTGCGGTTCTGACTTGACTGACTTTTCTTGCATCATCTTCTACGTCTCTGGATACTTCTTTGAACAATCCGATACTCACTTATTTGCTTCTCAGTCTATCTGTAACCGTTATCCCTCAGGGTTCAGATAAAAGAATAAGAAAAACGTTTATCGTAAATTGAGAATGTTCCTAATTCTTGCAACCAATGCTTGCTGAAACGTTTGTGTTCAGTATATTGTTGGAAATGTAGAAAGTACCTTGGAAACTCTGTCGATATGTGAAGACTGTGTATCCTTGTCCTTGTCAACAAGACAGGAAAAGCGGATATTCCAGCGTACAGATCTGTCGTAGAAATTGCTGTGGAATATGGTATTGTGGAGAAAAAGAAATGGAAAAAGTGCGATTGAATGGAATGCCAACAGACAGAGATTGAAGAGGAAAGAGATAGGGAGTGGTGATATTGCTAGACAAAAAGAAAATAGCAATGCTCGAGTGAGGTGTACGAAGAACAATGAAAAATGTGCATGAAAAATGGATCAGGCGTTGAAATATATTCACGCCAGAAACATTTCAACCTCTTGTAAATCTGATGAAAATGTATTTCGCTTCTAACATACTGCAGAGAACAACATACTTTTCGGATATCGGCAATCCTCCATAATGAATATCACGGCATCACTGAAGTTGAATTTTCTGCCAATTGGGAGCAAGTTCATGGACATGATTAATAAGCGAACCTCTCATCATAATGCCACTATATTCATGCAATATAAATACGTCCGTTGAGTCAACAATGTCTTCTATACATCGCTTGAGTCATTGGCTCCTGCATCCGGTGCGCGCGCATCAGTTGCTTGCACTCTGTGCGTTCCATAAATGAGAAGACAGTGCGCGTTCATTATTGTGATTCATATTAATAAAATTTGTTGAGTCTTTAACAACTTGGACATGATAAGAGACCAGCACAGTCAGTTGTAAACCACCGGTTAGCCGATGAAATCCAGGTTACTCGAATTTAGAAAGTCTCCTCATACTAATCATAGAAATCTCCCACGACCAGAAAATTCTTTATGATAATCTTATATGAGACGTTATTTTTCAATGTGTTTCAGGTCGGGCTGTTGATGCCTGATGGCGCGCGCTGGCACGCAGCGCTGGAGGAATCCTGCTCCAGAGTAAGTATTTCTCCACAAATATATACATTTAATATTTTATAAATATCAAATTGAAATTCCCCAATCGAACACATAATCACTTTGCGCCTCTCATTATTCAAATCAATACATTGTCTTTAAAACTGTTTCGTCGACAAAGCATTGCCTCATAACTTTGCGTAATATATTCACCGTGTCTGCAAGAGAATTTCAAAGGAGTTTTCTCGAACAAGTTGCGCGACTATTTTGGTGAGCTTCAGATAAGCGAGTTGTCTTTATTGAGGAAATGAGGGGCAACAGAATGCAAATTCTTTCCTCTGTGGCAGGTGCACCTCACTAAAAGAGTTTCTTCAATGTTGACGCAAAAGAAAGTATGATGAGAGTTTTCAAACTTTTTACACACAGTGCCATCTCCTCCTTGGCCTTGCGACCGCTATGATGCTGCCACTAAAAGTTTGCGAATAACTGTGAAGATATGAACTTTCTATAGTGTTGTATAGTAGTTGCCAGTTCTCTGAGATAAAGCATTGTTGATGAGTTTGAAATCGAAATATCTTGGAACTCCTACCTCGAGCATTTTGTCACTTATCATAAAGTTCTTTCTTTCAATCCCCTTTCCAGTAAAAACAAACCTCTACTTCAATTTTCATCTTTATACCATCATTCCAATCTAGTTCTTTGACAATTGCCACTTTTTTACTTAGAATTCTCTGAAAAAATTCCAGTAAAAGCTTGCTGAAGATGTGAATCAAGTACCCGCAAGACCCAAATTAGAACCTCAATCAAAGAGAAGCACTTTATGATGAAGAACTGCCCGCGTTGTTGTGAATATATCTACCCACCTCTCGTTTTCGAATGCAAGAATCTTGAGATGTACCACCAGGGCTTTAAGATGCCTTGACTCTCTATACAGCCTTTTCAGTACGATATAGTCGTCAGAAATGCCCAGCTGTGACTTGCAGTCTTTGCATTTTCTGGTCTCTTTTGATATTTTGCGCGGGTGCTTCTCGAAAGCTGAGGGAGCTTGAGCCGAGTCTCGAGTGCCACCGAAAAGATTCGAGAAGAGTACAGAAAACGTCTTGAAGCGACTTTTTTCTCCATCGCGCCTCTGACTTTCTTTTTTATTCCTTCTTCAAACTCTTGTGCGTACTTACTTTTCTGCACACGCGCATTCACACTTTTGATTCAGAAATCTTACGTACAAGACGGATTACGCGATGTTTGTTGAGTTGTCGAATTGAACATCTAGAATCATAAAAATCTTTGCTCAAAGTTGGGATATACAGTCACATTTGAAATCGTGTCAAAAAAAAATCGTTTCTCCTCAGAATATCTTCCTGGGACGAAAAATTTGATCGAATACTTCAAAATTATGACTTAAGAATTTTCTTGTTTTTTATTATTCTCTTTCATGATTCCATTTTTGGACCCCATCGATGTTCTATTATGTTCCTCGTAACGAAAGATACTCTTCAGAATTTTTTAGACTTTTTTCGATGCAGTACAAAAAACTATCTCAAATTATTAGAAATCACTAGTTGCCCTCGAGTGAACAAAACAGTGAACGGTTTGCTACAATTTTCAACTCATGAAGAACCTCGCACTTGTTGCTCTATAGTTAGAGTACAAACTGTGGAATTTACAAAAAACAACTCTGTGGTATGATCTAGCCTCAAATAATCTTGAATTTTTTGTTACGTCGTGTTTACTGAACCGCTAGAGAGGAAAATTCCCTAACGACTTCTTGAGGAACGCTTCGAAGCGTAAAAACCAAGGAGCATTGTCGATCAAAGGGATCTTTGATCTCGCTTCACTGATGAATAATCAAAGAGATTCGATCGAAGTTCGCGCGTGTGAGCTAGAATCAAGAATTCTTGAAGCTCTTAGCTCTTATAAGCTTTAAAGCCTCGTACATGGCTTCATTCCTTTCTATTATGGTGAACCAGGTAATTTTCAGCCTCACAATTTTTAATATTTCTGGTTCAACGGCCAGGATTCTCTACGCACTCATATCTGTTTCATGGTACTTCAGTGTACTCTAATTTTGGATCTGGACAGGTTAATATTTATCACATTCAGAAATTGATTCAGAAGTCAATCCCCTGGTAGAAATTGTGAGCATTTTCTGGCCAAAAATTGGCCAAGTCTAACCTAATTGCGTTGTCACTATATATTACATAGGTGGACAAAAAAATTGGTCACATTTCTACCAGGGTCACTGCGGCGATGATTCAATTAATTAATCATTTGGAACTTTCGGATGTCCGTTATTGCCGAAATTATTATTCCACAATGTCAATATCAGAACGCCGATCTACACTGAGCTACGCCGCTATCTCACAAGAGTGATTTTTTGAAAGATAATGATGACCTATTGATTCCGAATGGAATAACGGTATTAAATTTGGCAGTCCAGATTGCGAATTCATTTGGTTTGACGTATTTGCGTATCCAATATCTGTTCACTCTCCCAGAAAGTGATTGATCCGATTATTTCTGTCATCCAATGATTACCAGACTCTATCGATCATCAAGACCCGATAAATTCCACATTTTCCGTCGATTGTCCATAATTTACCGAAATATCACTACCCCCAATCTTTCGCTAACCGCACCATCTCCGATTCCACTAACTCAAAAAGTAATCAATACTTCCGGAAATTACAAACAATCTCCTTAACCTGATCCTTCCTATGATGAATAAACAATCAAACTCACTTCGTTAAAGAAGAAACACGTCCCGTAATACCATGCTCAACCGTCAGGATCTCCCTCTCGAAACAAAGACCGGGTCACGCACGTCATGTACTCCCACAGGACAAACAGAGAGAGAAAAACAAGCTTGTTGAACAAACATTGCGGACGTGGTAAAGCCGAGGCATGCGACCCGAGGGGTAGCAAAACTACTTATATATCCAATTCGAGTGACCACACGCGAGCATCGGGCGCAACTTACCCTCCAATCGACACACAACAGGAAACTATATTCGGTTGCTCATGAAGAAGAGCAAACTCAAGATTAAGCGCCTAGGAAATTCTACACCACCCATATCCTTGCATCAGATGCCATATCT
>JARUXH010000015.1:0-25000 GCA_029851415.1 Eretmocerus hayati | reverse complement strand
ATCCCAGGAGGGAATGTACGCAGTGATCATCGCCATCACCATCGCCCTCCGAGCTGCGTCGCAGTAAGTCTAGTCTAATAGATCTCGCTATAACATTTCACACCCGTTCTCACGTCTCTAGGAAAGAAAAAAAGAAAAAGGAAAGAAAAAATGCCTTTCAACATTTTCAAAAGCAAGCAAGCTCGCGCAAAATCGATATCGGACCTCAATGAGGAGACCGAAGTAACATTTCACAGAGACATGAGGACGAGGGCAACCTCAGAAAACCCATTGCCGACGAATTACGCGAACGAGGATAGGGAAGTAGAAGACCTCCGAGACAATAGTAATACACAAGAAAATACACACGAGCAGGAACACGAATACGAACACGAACATGAACATGAGTACACAGTGGAAGAAATCGAACAGCTCATGCGAATACCAGCACCCGCGTTGTCACCCACAACAAAATACATAATCAACACGACGGGAAGAATTCCTATGCACATCATGCTAGAACAGGCCAAGGTCCTCGGATGGACACCACCGGGTAATTTATGGCACGGAATTGAGCCGAGAATTGAACGGAACATGAACTCCCAATACATACAAAACCCTAGCCATATGGGTAATGGAGAACGGTTGATGAATTCACGGGAAGAGTCCGCGGAAAATTCTACTCGAATCTCTCAAGCCACTCAGACGGTCGATTTTCGAGATGCTACACAAACCACACGGATGGAACCACAGAATTCAATCACACACGACACACCAAATCAGATACCCCAAAGTTCCTACGGTAACCAGACTTTCACGCACATACAAATACCACAAGCACCGAATGTCCCATCAGCAGAGTACTGTAGAGTGTCAGATACAGTCGATACTCGAAACCCCATCTACATACAAAATCAACAGAGAATCGTGATGCAAAATATGGAACAGAACCGGCAACACACACCGATAATATCAGCGTCAATGAATAATCCATTTTTTAATCACATGCATGATGCGAGAGACAGAGTGACACCATCACAAATTATTCAACAACTCTATCAATCGACCCCAATGAGGCCACCAGCATACAATCACGAGTCAAATCAGACACACGCCCAAGGCCATCCGACACTAATATCAAACACGCCATATATTCACACACAAGTATCACCTACACGACAACATCAGCCGCAGAAGCGGTACATTCACACACAATATCAGCCACAAGAGATAGGTACACAACCACAACACATACACACAGGACTACACCAGGAACAAATCCACACGGGTTATGGGAGACGACTGACGAAAGACGAAAGAAAGAACTTAGATTACATACCACAGTTCGACGGGTCCCCTATGATGCTTAGTGACTACCGTCAAAAAATCCAACGTTTAGCACCAAAGGATCTACATATAGAGGACCAGCAGGAAATATTGGGACGAATCCAAGATAAATTAAAGGGCAAAGCACATACAGATTTTTATTACAAATGCACAAAATACGAGTCAGTAGAAAAATATTTAGACGCGGTTTTCGAGAGATATAGAACAGTAGAATCCCCGGAGAACATCATTTTTGAGATCAAGTCATTAAAAGCGATCCCAAACGAAAAACCAGACGATCTACGAAGAAGGATACAGACGTTAGCCGACAAGTACGAAATACTGATGAATATAGCCCCGGAATATTCGGAGAATGAAAAAGAATTCAGGAAGAGAGATGTAGAAAACGCGGCCCGAGAGAGATTCATATACCTTCTAGACGGAAATCTGGGAATTTACGTAAATGCAGAAAAACCAAAAACGCTAGAGGAAGCCGGTAGATACGCGGCCAGTATTTATAACAGAATGAAACAAAACGAAATGTTCGCGGGAAAACCGAATCAAGTGAAGATCATGAGGACAGAGACAGAGTCAGAACCCAACACTAACACACACACAGAACAAAATTCACAGAACAATAGGTCGTACGACAATCGGGGACCAAACCGGTATTCATCCAATCACAATGGACCAAATGGGAGATTTGAGCAACGATGCTATGAATGCAATAAACCAGGTCATATAGCGAGACAATGCGAGCGTAAAAATAGGCAGAAGCAGAGGAGGTCGAATGAAAATAGAGAATATCAGGTACAATGCGCATACTGCCAAATGCTAAATCATCCATCATGGGTATGCAGAAAATTGATGGATGATTTCGCCACAGAGAAAATAACACGGGAAGTATACTTAGAATTCAGAGGCAATGGGAGAGGTAGAGGAAATGAGAGATCGAATAGCCGCGACGACAGCAATAACGGAGGTAGAAGCGAGGGATCGGGTGGTACCCAAGGCGGAGGGCAACCACAAGGCCAACAGACGCAGGGACGACCAAGTTCTTTAAACGCGTAACCTGCTCGCCGGCAACCTCAGGCGACGAGCAGCGGGAAAAAGCACAAAACGGGAAGAAAAATGAGAGGAGAGTCGTTTCAATAAGGTGTTTGAAAACGGGAAAATGCCCACCAGTAGTGACAATTTTTAGTGATGAAATAAAGTGTACACGCGCAAGATTTTATGTGGATTCAGGAGCCGATATATGTATAATCAAAGAGAGCAGAGTTCACCTTCGAATTCAAATAGACAGAGAAGAAACGGTTTCAATTACAGGCGTGACAAATGGAAAAGTCGAGTCTTTGGGGAAAATAATGATGAGAATAAATGGGTGGGACGCGGAGGTCCATATTGTGCCGAATGAATTTCCTGTAAAAACTGATGGCCTTATAGGTTGGGACTTTCTTACGAAGCACGGAGCAATAGTAGACGCGAGAAAAAAATGTCTACGAATAAATAAATATGAAATCCCCTTTGATTCTGAGGAAAAAATCCATTTGCCAGCAGGAACCACGAGTATTATTCGAGTAAAAGTGAACAATAGTGAGAGAGTTGGATGGGTGCCATTGAAAAAATTAGCACCAGGAGTTTTTTTTGGAAATTTTGTTGCAGAAAATCACGATGGTTATACATATGCGGAAATTTTGAATTTGAGTAGCAATGCAATCGAAATTCCAGAGCCGTGTGTCGAAATACTACCTTGCGAAACGATTCTCCCTCATGAAAAATTTGCTGGTGAGGTCAGCAAGAAGCGGAAAAGAAACTGCGTAGTCCGCAAAATGGAAATGCGCAGGAAACTAAATGCTGAGTCGGAGCAGCAATCAAAAATCGTGCATACGCGACAGGAAACCGAGGAACGCGTTGAGAAGTTGATGAAACTTGTAGACGTCGAAGGTTGCACAGATGAGGAAATCGCGCATGTACGACGTTTGCTGAGTATCAACCCCTGGAGATTCGCTCTTGATGGAGAACCTTTAACAACAACGAATATCCTCAAACATAAGATCAAATTGAAAACGGACAAGCCTATCAAATGCAAGAGGTACCGGGTACCGCCTAAATTGCAGAAGATCATGCAGGAAGAGATAGATAAATTACTAGATTTAGGCATCATAGAGCACTCCAGGACGCCATACTCAGCGAACTGTTGGGTTGTGCCTAAACCCCCCGACAAGAACGGTAACAAACGATGGCGATTCGTGACAGACTTTCGAAAATTGAATGAACAGACAGTAGGGACTTCACAACCTATCCCGTCGACGCCGGACATCCTAGAGAAACTCGCGAGCGCGAAATACATCACGGTATGCGATTTGAAATCAGGATTTTTCCAGGTAGCCATGGATGAGGAAAGCGCTGATTATACAGGGTTCGCTGGGCCTACCGGAAACTACCGTTACTTGAAAATGGGGATGGGTCTCGCCGGAAGTCCAGATACCTTCATGGAAATGATGTACCGGGCGTTCGCCGGATTAACGCCGGATCAAGTCCTTATTTACTTAGACGATATGATGATTTTCGCGAATTCACTCGAAGAACATGAGAATAAATTCCGGAGATTCATAGAGAGGATCGAAGAAGCAAATTTATTAATTGAACCGAAGAAATGTCAATTTCTGAAGAGAGAGGCGCGAGTACTCGGACATATAGTAGGAGGCGGAAGTCTGAAACCGAATCCGGATAAGATAGAAGCATGCCGGAAATACCCAGTACCAACTACGGTGCGAAAAGTCAAAGAATTTCTAGGATTCGTAGGATACTACCGCCGGTTCATTCATAAATTCGCGGAAATGGCCCACCCACTTACACAACTCACGCGAAACGGTACCGAATGGAGATGGGGTTCGGAACAACAGACGGCATTCGAGAAACTTCGAGATTCACTGTGTAGCGAGCCAATCTTAGCAGCACCTGACGAATCTAGGCCTTATTGGGTACACACCGATGCTTCGGACCATTCGGTGGGGGCAATTTTGGCCCAAGGTGAACCTGGGAAGGATAGGCCCATTTGCTACACGTCGAAGCCAATGAAAGGCGCACAGTTAAGGTACAGCACCTACGATAAAGAAATGCTCGCGATCTGCCATGCGATTGACAAGTTCCGACCGTACCTATGGGGAAAACGCTTTACAGTCGTAACAGATCACGAAAACCTTCGGTTTTTCCATACGGCAAAAAGGGATGACTCACGGTTTAACAGACTTAAAGCAGCCCTACAAGGGTATGACTTCCGGATCATATTTCGCAAAGGAAAGGACAACGTAGCAGACGCGCTCTCACGCAACCCGATACTACGCGAAGGCGAGGTAGACCTATCAGAAAAATCGCGCGACGAATTATACCAAATCGCAGACCAACAAGAGAAAGAAGACCCAAGCTGTAGAGAAGACAACCCACCAGGCCGTATCTTCATGCTGCAATCGCTATTTGAAGAAGACGAAGTCGACGCGTCGGATTCAGACCAGGTGACCGGATATGAAGAGAGCGAGAGTGAAGACGTCGGATCGGAGGACGAATTGTTTAAGGTATTTCCGATGCGAGCGGTTCGAAAGGAACGAATTGATGGGAAAAGGAAATCGAAAGTAGCGCGATCTAGTTCAGAGGAATCGGAAGATCAACAATCAAGAAAGAAAAACTGCGCCGAGAGTTCAGAAAACTCAGACGATGAGTGGACCGAGAGTAGGAAAGGACGTGTAAAAGTAAAGCGATCGCGAAGAATAAGAGGTAAGGGACCACAGCGCAGACACAGTGACCCGGAAATCGAAACATCAGGAATTCTAAGTCAAGCCAAATTCGAAGACAAGCTCGCGTATATGACGAAAGAAACTAATTGGCAAAAGAATATAGTCAGTTCTAGCACTCCGGAAAAGGATAGGCCATGCCGCATGCAAGCAGAAAAATTCCCGCTGCGTCAGCACACGCTCAATCCAGTGCAGCAGTCGTTCCAACCACCGACTCCAAGCGGCTCAAATGTCTCATCTCTGGGGAACGAGACACCGTCTGGTCATCAAGAGCAGCCGGCAGCAGCAACGGAGCAGAGGGATGAGGCAGCACGAGCAACTTCACCAGCTTCGCAAATTGCACCTGTGGATAAGTCGTTTACAATTACTAATGAATCACAAAATTCACCTTCAGGAGTAAACATTGACATAAATTCAATCATGGACCAAACTGATTTCGGTAGAATGAGTCACGAGAGAGAAGAGGTACCGAATCAACCCGAAATCAGGGAAATGTCCGGAAAAGTTCGAATCCCAGGTATATTTCAAAATGACAGGAATTTATATTGGAGGCAAACTACGCGTGACGGGAAAGACGCGACGATACTAGACATTCACGATGCGAGTACAGAGTCATCCGACGAATCCGTTTCAAATAACATCCTGAACGATCGAGTAGGTAGCCAGGAATACCTGTACGACGAGTCACCATCAGGGCAAACGAACCCTGTCGAAGTTCAACCGACTGCCGAAACCGAACCCGAATTGGCCAACAGAGTAGATCCGCGACCAACAACACCGAGTGAACATAGTCACGCGACACAAACGGATGCGCAAATGGAAATTGAGCAGATCAACGATTTTCCAATGAATTACACGATACAATCGGGATGCGCGGAACCCGACGCCGTACTAGACCAATTCACGGGTATTCCCGCTCTTCCGCGAGGAAACTGTCTGTTCTGGACGTTTATCCACCTAGAAAACTTAGACGCCACAGCCCTGGTCCTCAGGGATATTCTAAGAGAATCGGATATGATAGAGTTCTGCGCAGTACCGGAGGACGCGAAAAGAATCCTAGAGTCTCGGAATGAATACGGAGAGGATAATTGCATCCGGGTCTTTGCCGAACATTATAAGGTAAAGGTATGTGTACACAATTTTAAGGCCGACGGTAGGGTAGAATATTATCACTTCAGAGGAAACGAACCCGGGAGATTTATACATCTACACTTAGACGAAGCTAAACGACATTATACACCACTCGTCCAACGCAGAAACAATGGGAACGCGTCGGAAAACTCGGAAAATCCGGATTTAGACAATTTTGAAACGGAAGATACAGACGCGCGCCGCAGCGAGAGAAATCATGATTCACCGAACACGAACGCATCAGCGTCGAGTAGATTGAACGCGAACGTAAATGGGTCAACGGGCCTAGCTGAGTCATCAGAAGACGATGAGCGAGACGATCCACGGGTAAGGCCTCGCGCTCACACTCACGCGCTGGAAGAGTGCTTGGTCAGCAACGCACGACCGCCGCGAGAAAAGCCACCGTGGGCATTAGCAGAAGGAGAAGAAACCCCGCCGTTCGTGCGAGTAGAAAAGGTACGGTGTCATCCATTTAAGTATATAGAAAATATGCTGTACATCATGAGCACGGAACCGGTCCTAGAAACAGAGGCGATTCAATCGTTAGTCGAAAGAAAATTTATCGATCCAAAGGAATTCAAAAACATAGAGTTCGGAAAAATCATGACGTCAAGAAATAGGGATGCATATATCCTCGGGCTATGCATGAGAGAACACGAGGACGGGGAGGTCAAGAAGATAGACATGAAAAAAGCGGTGAAAGAGCTACGGAGATTTGTAGTTGAAAAACAAATAAAATCGTTGGGAATAATGAAAGACCTCATGATCATGTCTAGCCGAGAATGGGAAAAATTCGTTAGGGTTTTTGAAAATCATCTTGCGGGATTACCCATCACGGTAGTGCTGTTTCAAGACAACATTCCGGTCCCACCGGTGGAGGACAGATTCAGACTGATGGAAGAATTCCACACATCAGCTTTAGGCGCGCATAACGGCATCAACAAAACAGTCAAGAAAATTCAGAGTCAGTACTACTGGCAACACATGAGAGCCGAAATTCATAAATTCGTAGAAGCTTGCCCGGATTGCGCAATAAATAAATTGGTTAGAATAAAAACACGCTTACCATTGATGATAACAGATACACCGACGATGCCATTTCAAAAAATTTCGATAGATTATTACGGGCCGTTAGAGGAAACGGAAGCGGGTTATAAATACGTATTGACGGTGCAAGATTGTCTCACGAGATTCGTAATATTAATCCCAGTAAAACACGCAACGGCGGAAGAGACAGCCCGAGCATTAGTGGACAAAGTAATTTCAATATATGGCACACCGGGAGCAATATTATCAGACAACGGCACGCATTTCATTAATAGATTGATGCAGAATTTTGCAAAAATATTCCGGATAAAATCTTTCAACACCACGCCACATCACCCGCAGGGGAACGGAATGATAGAGAGAATGCACCATACGATAACGGAATACATGAAAGCATTCATCAACGAGCACGAAAATTGGGACACTCTGTTGCCATTATGCATGCACGCCTATAACATTACGCCACACGATAGCACGGGATATCCACCTCACCTATTAGTCTTCGGTCAGAAAGCGCGAACTCCGTCAAGTTTCCCACCACAAGAAAAGCTAGCGACCTACGACGGGTACATTCAAGACCTCGTGAAAGACCTATCAGAATTACAAAGACTAGCCATGCTCAACGCGATCCAGAGCCGCTACCGCAGCAAATTTTATTACGATCAAAAGCTGAAGAGTATGCATTTCCGGGAAGGCGAGATGGTAATGCTGTTGAACGACACTAAGAAGGGCAAATTTGATAAGGAATACAGGGGCCCGTACGAGATAATCAGCGTGGACAACGCGAAGAAAAACGTCAAAATACAGAAGGGCGATGAAATCAAGATAGTACACATCGACAAAATAAAGAGAGTTTGCTCGGTAATGGCACCACCGCAAGAAGAATGAAGAATTTGAAATAACCGTGTGCATGAGACGAGATATGAATGAGGATTGCTGATGAAAATTATGAACTTACAGGCCGACGGCAAAAGATGAGCAACCCCAGTACATCACCAGGCTGGAACACTCGCCAGGGCTCGTAGTGGAGAGGATTGCGCCACTAGCAGTAACCACAATTGACTGGAGGATCATTCAAAAGATGGACCTCATACAATTCGGCAACACCGGGGAGATCCTCGAGCGGACATGGCGGAACATCGCCAGGCTGTGCGACGATCCGACAACAAAAGTGCAGCTGTCCAATCTACACCTGCAGCTAGACGAAGCGAGGACGGACGTCAAGCGGATACTAGACCTGATGAAACAAAATAAAGATAGTAAGAACCAAAGAGAAAAGCGAGCGATACTATCATCCGTGGGTAAAGGCTTAAATTACATGTTTGGAACATTAGACGAAGATACTGAACAAGAATTAAAGGAGATTATAGAAATCCAAGCGAACGATACCAGACGGGTAGCGAAATTATTGGCAAATCAAACGGAAATAATTGAGAATCAACTAGGAAAGAATACAAGAAAATTGCAGAAATTACAGGGGCAAATGGATAACCTTGAGACCAAGGCGAATGACCTAGAGAGAACAACAACACTCCGCAATGCGATCGACCTGCTGAGAGAAAACATTGTGAACTTCAAAATCGATACTAATACAATAACGGAAATTCTCACCTTTGCAATCCAAGGAGGGGTCCATCCCAAATTACTGTCACCAGAAATGATTGCAAACTCCAAATCACTGATTGAGAATGCAGTCCAAGATGCAGCCTTTCCGCAGGCGGAAAATGGCGAACCGATCATGGACCTAGAGAAGATTATGGAAATTTCAGTTTCAACAATGGAGGGAAAATTATTATACATCATCAGCATCCCATTACTAGAATCATCGCGATTCACATTATATAAAGCCTCTCCGATACCAGTCAAACAAAAATTTCAAAACATTTCATCAAATGTATTCGGTTATATCTGGCCAAAATGGCCTTATTTTGGAATAGAAGCACAGACAAACAAGTACATTTCATTTCATCACGAGGAAATTGACAAATGCAAACATTTGAAAGAACTCATTATCTGCAAAAATACGGCACCAATACGGGAAATTCCGGAGAATCCAACATGTGAAATCAAAATGGCACTGAACTCAACTATTACAAATATTACAGATTGCGATGTACGGCTGGTCAAAATTCACGAAACATTCTGGTTGAAGCTACATGATCCTAACACTTGGATTTACTCCACAAACGAAGAAGAACAAATTTTCATCCAATGTCGTCGGAGCAAGCACAACACATCACCACTCACAGGAACAGGAATTGTAAGACTCTTGCCAGGGTGTACAGGAGTAACCCGAAGCGCGAAACTATCGGCATCAAGAGAAATCACGATTAATTCACCATTGACAATAACACAAAATTATGATCTGAACATACCCGAGATTATGCAGGATGGAAACAGCAATAGAGAAACCCACGAAGTTCATCAGATCCTGGAGGCGGAGATCCTGGAGGACAACCAAGCTGCAACCCTGGCCCAGGCGGACACGCTCAAAATGGGTAAGAGCTTGAAAGAAATTATTACAAAAGCCAGAAACATCGGAAAATATAAAGCAATAACTGGACGAGTAGAAAATATAGAAAGCAAAATACCTGTGGCTGGAGCCGCAATAGTAGGTGTATTAGGTCTAACGCTTATAACATGGAAAATTGTATCATCAGTCAGTCTCATACCTATAATATACCGCACGTTATTTTGTGTCCTATGCACAAGCCGAGAAGCAGAAGAGCCCGGAGAAGGTCAAGTAAGCCCAGTACCAGCTGGGATATCACACAACATAAACACATCAGCAGTCGCACACGGAAGAAGCATAAGAGATCATCAGCGACCGAACCAAATTACGAGAATCATGCAAGAGATCGAATTGAAGAGATTGGAGCAGGACGGAGTAATCACAAGAGAGAAGACTAGCAAGTAAGAATAGCGTAGAATAAGAATAAGGCACTTGGAAAAAAAGGGTAACATAGTAGGGTAACATACAAAGTAAAAGTCATAAAATTTTCCCGGCCCTCACACGTGAGTCACGTGAAAATTTTACGAAAATAATAGAGACGACGATAAAAGAAAAGTGAGTGAAAATTTTCCCGGTCCTCACACGCGAACCGCGAAAATTTTCAAATGGTTAATAATTTTACAAAAGATAAGGACCACGTGAGCCGCGAAAATTTCAGATGACCAATTTTACATAGAGATAGTAAATTACAATAGACGTTACAAGGTACGAGTGGCAAGGAATATATATAAGCAAAATCAATAGCACATGAACATGGAAGCAAGAAAGAGAAAAAAAAAATGTTAAATTCATGTGATCATTATGAAAGCTCAGAAAATCATTCGAATTAGCACAAGGGAGCTCATTTACAGCTCACACGATCAAAACACGAAAAAAAAGACGATTTTCACGTATCAAAAGTGTTCCATGTTACCCCACCCACCGTTCCATCTTGCCCCACATACCAGTTCCATCCCGCCCCTGGGCCCCCTATGGGTCGGAAAAATCGGAAAAAATTATACATCAACATGAGAACGTTAGAGCCATATAACAGGAAAAGAATTTTTCAAAAAAAGTCATTATTCACGAAGTTACCCCAACCCCCCACCACCCCCACCCATCCAAAATCACCCCCGATAACTTAGTACACATCCCCGGACCTGCCGTCACACGATTCCGATGAGCAGTAGTCAAGAAAAAAAGTGCCCCAAACCCCCCCAAAGCCCCCCCCCCCCAACCCAAAAATCGACCAAAAGAGCCTACCCACACCAGAACCATCAAAAATGTCCAACAAACCACTCCTGGCAGAACAAAAATCCAAACAACTGGAAAAGCATATATATAGCACGGTACTAGACATAAAAGCAGGGTACATAAAAACAGGTCATGCGCACTGCAGCGCAAGCCACGGCGATGTATATAGCACGGTAATAGACATAAAAGCAGGGTACATAAAAACAGGTCATGCGCACTGCAGCGCAAGCCACGGCGATGTATATAGCACGGTACGAGACATAAAAGCAGGGTACATATGAACAGGTCATGCGCGCTGCAGCGCAAGCCACGGCAAGGTATATAACACAGTACTAGACATAAGAGCAGGGTACATAAGAACAGATCATGCGCACTGCAGCGCAAGCCATGGCAATGTATATAGCACAGTACTAGACATAAAAGCAGGGTACATAAAAACAGGTCATGCGCACTGCGGCACAACTTGAGAAAACATATATATATAACACGGGAAAAATTATATATCAACATGAGAATTGCATCGGCCAACTCGTACATAGGTAACGGCATAAGCATGTATGACGTAATACTGTAGACATAAGTATATGTATATGAATATGGATATATAGGTATACGCGAGAAGGGAGCTGAATCGAACGTATATATATATGTACGCAGGAGGAGATATATGTAAGTCATGAACGATGAATGAATTTAGGCGATCACAATACGCGAGAGAATTAAGTGAATGAATATGTATATGTGTGTGTGCGCGCATGTATACGCAGATACAGGCACATGAATGAACGCATAAGTCGAAGATAGACGAATTTCAAATTTGAGGGATCTTTTTTGGGAAAAGGGAAACTCTATATCACAAAACAACACATGCAATACAGAAGAAAGAACAAATTTACTAGGCATAAATGGAGAAGTCAAAGTCACAAACATCCCCATCACGTTCAGGGATCCACGACAAGAGGGAGAGCGACGTCAATCGGTAAAATCGATGCCCGACCTACAAAAGAGGGAAGGTTCAAATTGGGAGAGCAAAGAAAATAGACGAGAAAAAAAGAGGAAGGAGAGGGAAAGACTCACCTGACCACACCTAGGACACGCGACAGATTCGCGAACACCATCACCAGCAGCCCGAACAGCGGCCTTCAACCGCCGCTGACGGTCCACGACAGCCGCCAAAAGGTGATGCCGATCAGCAACGAGCCTAGCACCTGGAAAACACAGATACACAATCACGAGATACACAATACAAAACACGCACGAAGTTGAAATAATTTAACGCACGAGACATCTTGAAAACGAACAAGGGCGCGAGATGAGTTGTTACCAAGAGCAAATAGCAAGCTAGAGCATAAAGCCACGTATCAATAAGCTGCAGAACTACAAAAGGAGTAGAAGAAGAAAGAAAAACTGAGTTGGCATAATACTACATACCTTCGTTATCGTATGTAGGCACTAAGGCTTGAATCCGCGCACCTTTATGTCGATCCAGATTTACAGCACATCTAGAAGACCCATGAAGAAAATACACTTCACGACACTCACAACATAACACTCACGAGTTTCCCATTCCACAAGAAAACCCAAAGATTCGAAATATTGGAAAATTATCGAAGAAATATTGATTGAAATATTGGAAAAGTATTGATGGATATTGGTTGAGATGTTGTAGAAAATATTGATAAGTATCGGTTGAAAGATTGGAGAAATATCAAGAATATTGTATGAGAATGTCGTTCAAATATCGAGAATAGCGGATCAAAAACATCGCTAGAATATAGAAAAATATCGATTCAGTATCTCACGAGATTGCTTAGATGATAAAATCTACGGAAACAATGTCGGGATATTAAGAAAATGTTATGGAAATTCGTAGAGATATCATCCGAAACAAATTCAGAGTTAATCTGTTCCAGGATTTCACAGGTTCTAAAGGAAAATATAGGTCAAAAAAAAAAAAAAAAGAAAAATTGGAAACAAAAGCACATAAAAATGAGGCCAAGTGAAGTACGTGGAACGAGGAACAATTAAAATAGACCGAAAAAAAGAGGAAAAAACGATGTGGAATCCGAGAAAAACCATAACGTTCCGTAAAACAAGGAAGAGAAGAAAATATAGAAAAACATATGTAAAAACTCATGTAAAACATCATGTACACAAAACAGGTAGGGCTTGTCGAGGACGACAAAGTCCCGGCCTCACACGTGTGACGACATAGGTGATTGCTCTCATTAAGCAATCACCCCGTCGTCGGTTCTGCAAAACCGATCGCCGATGCACACCTGGAGGAATGCATCGCGCGATCACGTTTTGCCGAACTTTGCACTTTGTGTCTGTACACGACGCGCATCGAGCCGAGGATATATAATCCTCGACTCGCGCGCGCCGCGTCAGACCGCTCATCCACTCTTTACATCAAATACACAGCATATTTGTATTCATAGTTCACTCCATTTCAATATATATATCTACATATATATCCGAGTCATTCTTTGTCGCCGACACCCACGTAACAGTATCCACAGCCACGTATCTCAGAATTGAACCCAGAGAAAGATATGCCAAGTAGATCACTGAGAGGACGGAATTGACCAGGGCAGAATTGATATTTCGCCTCAAATGTATTCCCATAACTCGGGAACTAATCCTAGACTCTTTTCCGCACAGATTTGCTCCAATGCAACCAAATACTTCAAGAAAATATGTTCCACGAAGCGATATAGCGCGTTGGGGAAGAGCACAACATGGGGACAGAATTGACCGAAAATTTTGTACGCCATTTGGAAAACACGTTTATGTGGTGCGCCTGGGTGCGGATTCGAGTTTTCGGTTTATGTCGCGCAAGAATTAGGTGTATTTGGGTATCTGGGAATCAACCTCATTGGTTAGAAAGGCTTAATAGACTATCGGGAACTTTGCTGACCTAATTAGTGTTGTGCGAGCGGTTTCGGTGCAAATCCGTCTTTAAAATTTCGGATGTCCGTCCACGAACTAAGCGAGTAATTTTGACTCGCAAAGTGGTGGAATATGTTGTTTGGAGTATTACAAATTGAAGTGCATAGCTACACATGAGGGTTTTCGACTCCGAATATGCGTTGCAGTGAATGCAAGAGTCGAAGGTGGGTTTTCTACAGGGGATGGAACTGACATTTCGGCCCTTTATGAGGCACTACAAATTACAGGGACCTCAGAATCGACTCAAAAACCATCAAAATAGTTGCGCACCAATGGAATACACCCCAGAAAATTGCTATAGTGCACATTCCGACCCTCGGAACCTTGAAGGGACTTGGAAAACCGAAAATTCCACTTTCGGCGAAATCACTCATATATAGGATGAATTCCACGCCAAAGCGACCTACGGAAAGGGGTCATCTCTCAGATTCTTTTTTAACCTTTTTCATTCGATTCTATGGCCCAAAATAGGAACTTTGGACCACCTATGGGGCCCAAAAAAAATTTCTCCTCTCCATTGCACGCACATCCGTCAACAGACCGAAAATTTATCGTGTAAAATTCGATGCTCTTTTATTCACGAAAATGGGAATATTTCGAGTTTTTGAATAGCTATCGATTAGCGGATTGCGGCATCTGAAAGGGCATCAAAAAACCTATCGAAAACGTTGTTGGGGATTTCTTTTCTGTGATTTCGAGGCCTCCTGGAGGCAAAAGAGTGTTTTTCACTAAAATGTTGATTTCTCAAAAAGCCATTTTTTTTATTTTTTTTAAATCATATATTTGACGTAAAGTTTTGCGTTCTTTTGAAAAAAATGGGTTTCAGAGAAGTTTGGGGCGATCCAAGTGACTTATGAGCCATTTTTTGAAAATGCGATTTTTTCGGTTTCGGAAAAAGGCGATTTTCTGCGCATGCGCACAAACGTAGACTTTCGGCGTCACTTTTAATGGAAAGCTGACAAAATTTCCTATAAAATGACTACCCGCAAAGTTGAAATTCATGTACTGCAACGCGATCTGCAAGGATTAATTATGTCGAATCAAAATCACATGAAAATTCAGCCCATTAACGCCTTCGTGGCGCCTGCTGAGATGACACATTCACGAGATCTTCTCGGGACTCATTTTAGAGTACGAAATTGCCCCAAAAAATTTCAGATCACATGGTTTCAACGTAAAATTGTCTGAACTTTCGAAATATGCGATGGAAAATTTCGTTTGAGGCAAACCCGAGGTGCTACATTCAATTTTTCGCAATTTTGAATGTGAAATATCGTATTTTCTGGCAAAAAATTGAATGTAGCACCTCAGGTTCGCCTCATACGGGGTTTTTCATCGCATATTTCGAAAGTTCATACAATTTTACGTTGAAACCATGTGGTCCGAATTTTTTTCAGGTCGATTTCGTACTCAAAATTGAGTCCCGGGAAGATCTCGTGAATGTGTCATCTCAGCAGGCGCCACAAAGGCGTTAATGGGCTGAATTTTCATGCGATTTTGATTCGACACGATTAATCATTGCAGATCGCTTTTCAGTGCATGAATTTCAACTTTGCGGGTAGTCATTTTATAGGAAATTTTGTCAGCTTTCCATTGAAAGTGGCGCCGAAAGTCTACGTTTGTGCGCATGCGCAGAAAACCGCCTTTTTCTGAAACCGAAAAAATCGAATTTTCAAAAAATGGCTCATAAGTCACTTGGATCGCCCCAAACTTCTCTGAAACCCATTTTTTTCGGAAGAACGCAGAATTTTACGTCAAATGTGTGATTTTAAGAAAATAAAAAAAAAATGGCTTTTTGAGAAATCAACATTTCAGTGAAAAACACTCTTTTGCCTCCAGGAGGCCCCCAAATCACAGAGAAGGAATTTCCGGCAACGTTTTCGATAGGTTTTTTTATGCCCTTTCAGATGCCGCAACCCGCGAATCGACAGCTATTCAAAAACTCGAAATATTCCCATTTTCGTGAATAAAAGAGCATCGATTTTTACACGATAAATTTTCGGTCTGTTGACGGATGTGCGTGCAATGGAGAGGAGAAATTTTTTTTGGGCCCCATAGGTGGTCCGAAGTTCCTATTGTGGGCCATAGAATCGAATGAAAAAGGTTAAAAAAGAATCTGAGAGATGACCCCTTTTCGTAGGTCGCTTTGGCGTGGAATTCATCATAGATAACGATACTCTCGACTAAAGTAATTGTATCTCCTCTCGATTCCACTACATAGGCACACCATACTCTTTCGTTCAAAACCTTTGAATCTCTCAAATCCCAAAGCAACACAAGAGAAAAAGAGAGAGAGGGAGAGGAATTGAACGGGTTTCGTAAATTTGAAATGCCTCTCGCGTGCATCAGCATCGGTCTATCTATCCCTATTCTGCACCTGAGCTTAGCAATTTTTATATTGATTTTTCAACAGAATACGATACGTGATTCAATCTGTTGTAGGTAGAGACTGTATACTAAAAATTTCTTTTAGAAACAAAAGGGAAGATAAAAATCATTGCACACACCATATCGAGGCTTTAGAGATGAAATAATTGGATTTACACTTCTATGATACCTCAATAATTTTTCTAGGATGACATTTGATATTGCGAGCAAGTGTATATCTATACATAAGAGGACGGCGAGAAACCTCAAAAAAAAAACAAGAACAATATAAAGTCAACTCTCTCTCTCTCTCTCTCTCTCTCTCTCTCTCTCTCTCTCTCTCTCTCTCTCGGACTTGGTAATCGTTTTGCATTCTGCATGCATAAACAATTAAAATTTGCTCGGATATATGTGATGTTTTAAACCCGCCCAAGCTCTCTATGCAAGCTTAAAATGAGGGGCGGACAGTTTGAAGGAGTATACGACGTATGCGTGAATAACAAAACACATTAAAAACAAGAAGAAAAAAAAAGAGAGAAAAAGAGTCATATACAGAGAGGATAGTTGTGACCCGATGAAGCAACACCACAACAGTGACTAACTCTCCTCTCTTAATTCTGACGTATTATCTGCATAACGAAAGCCCAGCGGGCATACTACACATATATGATACTATATTTTACAATCTATCGAGTTGAGGAGGGAAAAGGTATGTGGAAAGAAAAGCTTGCGAGGAATTTCCCTCATATAATTTCAATTCCATGCAAAAAGGATCGAGCAAGGATATTATATACATAGAGAGCTTGCAAAACTAGGTTAGAAGTATATTACTTTGGGGGTTCTTGGAACTTTTGTTCTCTTTACCTTGTGACGACGATGATGAATTTTCTACACTCTTACTCCATCTGCTCTCTCTCTCTCTCTCTCTTTCTCTTTTGTATTCTTAATACAGTGTGAAAACTTTGAGGTTATATTCATTTTGAGAGAAAGCTCTGAGAGAGAGAGAGGTGAGACTCGCGACGACCAAAGGCTGAAAATGGTGTGCAATTTCAATCGCAAATGAGCGGATTTACAGCGATTTGCAATTACAAGTATCACCTCTGCTTCTGCTGCTGCTGCTTCTCTTAGTATCAGCTGTATATGGCGCCATTAGCGCCGTGGTTGAGGCTTATGCTAAATCGAATTAAACGTATATAGATGGAATGGTTTCTCTCTCTGTCTCTCTCAACTTGAGCCCTAATACTCCGTATCCCTCCCTCTACAAATCTCATCGTCTAACAATAACCCTCAAATCACCATAGGCTCTCAATAATTCGGCCAGCAACCATCGGTAAACACAATAACTTAACACTTACTCTAAAGTAAACATGCCCATAACGAAGCCACTTCACTCGTCATCCGCGTTCCCTCCCTTCTCAAAGCTTTTTATAACTACCCAAAGTCGTCAGATTCGAAGACTTCAAAAGCGACTCTATTTTTTCAACTTTGGGATGGTGCACAAACCATATGGCCTCGTTTTAGGCTATTTTCACCACCCACCCACCCCCATATGGTTCAATATGGCATTTCGTTCAACCACCCCCCCCCCCCCCCCAAAAAGCCATATGGTCCTAGGAAATTTTTTTCCCGAAGATTAAGCAGTTTTCAGGAGATGAATTCTGAGGAATGTTGGAACGCACGGACTGATCACTTCTCTCGCAATTCGCTACGCGACGCAGCGAGCGGACGCAGTACGCAGACTGTTCGTGGGTCTGAATAGGGCTCCGGAAGGTATTTTATGAACATCTCGAGTCACGAAAAATTCTGCGAAGAGTTCAAAGTTTATAGACCGGCGTATCGACCGAGCTTTGTGCGATAGCAAATGCCGTGGTGTAAGTGCTTGTTAATAAGTGTGGGTTTTTGTACTCTGGACATGGAATTGGGAGCTAACATTCGATAAGCGCTCTTATCTTTCCTCCGTGTTATTCTTATGGAAGAGATTCAGGATTCGGCCATATTGCTTTTTTCTGCCATCTAAAATAACACGCATGTTAGTTCCCAAATTTCATATCATGCCACTTGAGCTCGTTGCATGCGGACGAAATAATAAAAGAAGTGAGGAAAGGATCGGGCAAGAGATTTATGCTGCCTCGAACATATTAGATACAGCTTCTCTCGTTGTGATGCGATCAAATTTCAACCTCAGTTAAAGCGCGCGCCTTGATTGAGCCCGGACGAATTTCGATAAGATATCGTCAAAGACCTTTGAGTCTCTCGGTGGACTCTGACCATATGGCTTTGGGCTTGACCACCTACCCACCCCATATGGTTTAATATGGTGATTTGGACGACCACCCACCCACCCCTTGCAGACCATATGGTTTTTGAATGGCCCCTTTGCAGACTTGTGTGTATACTCAATCTGTTCTCTGTGTACACCCTGTCCGTACTATATAGAGGCACGGGACAACAATCGATTTGTCGAATCTACTGTGCAAAAAAAAAAAAAAAAAAGAATAGTGGCACCTATGCAAATGAGGCCCCCACCCCCTCTCCCCTCCTGATGGGCTAACTTACACCTTGCGGGTTGTAGGCTCATACGTAAATCAATGACATCAATGGAGAATGCTATGATCAGGATCCATTTTATTGTGAACTTTCGACGATGTACAACCTGCAAGACCATTAGAACCTAGATTTTTTTCAGTCAAGTAGTGTATCTGGCATATTCCCAGTCAAAATACCGAAAACTCATTATCAGCTTGTATTGACCATTTAACAACATCTCGATGAAGCTGAAGCTAGCAGGTGGAGCTGGCAGGTGATAGGGGCGTATCAAGGGAGTCGGGGGCCCTGGGACATAAGATGACGCGATCATTCGAGGAGAATTTTTCATGCCTTCTTGACACCCAGGGGAATCAAATTACAACGAGTATGGATTAGAGGCGAACAATTGAATCTAGGTGTACTTCAGGGGCGGACAAGAAGCGTAGGACCATCGGGGGCCGAATATAAGCAAGGCAAGATTCTAGTCGATTATGATGCATTGGCGCTTGCACACGAATGATGGTGCAGACTTGAAACCGAGTGGGATCCGTTCGTGGAGGTCCAAAGTACATACGGGTGCAGTACCGAACCCGCACCATTATTTTGAGACGGTCACTGAACCTCGAGAGTGATTGTCAAATCGGTAAAATGAGGTTTTGGCGACGTTTGACTTCTTGTAGATGGCACCCAAATGATGGTGCGGACTTGAAACCAAGTGGGATCCGTTCGTGAAGGTCCAAAGTACATACGGGTCCAGTCCCGAACCCGCACCATTATTTTGAGACGGTCACTGAACCTCGAAAATGATTGTCAAATCGATAAAATGAGGTTTTGGCTGGGTTTGACTTCTTGTAGATGGCACAAAAATAATGGTGCGGACTTGAAACCAAGTGGGATTCGTTTGTGGAGGTCGAGAGTACATTCAGGTCTGATGATAAACCCGCACCATTATTTTAAGACGGTCACTGAACCTCGAAAGTGATTGTCAAATCGGTAAAATGAGGTTTTGGTGACGTTTGACTTCTTGTAGATGGCACCCAAATGATGGTGCGGACTTGAAACCAAGTGGGATCCGTTCGTGAGGGTCCAAAGTACGTACGGGTCCAGTCCCGAACCCGCACCATTATTTTGAGACGGTCACTGAACCTCGAAAGTGATTGTCAAATCGGTAAAATGTGGTTTTGGCTGGGTTTGACTTCTCGTAGATAGCACACAAATAATGGTGCGGACTTGAAACCAAGTGGGATTAGTTTGTGGAGGTCGAGAGTACATTCAGGTCTGATGACAAACCCGCACCATTATTTTAAGACGGTCACTGAACCTCGAAAGTGATTGTCAAATCGGTAAAATGAGGTTTTGGCGACGTTTGACTTCTTGTAGATGGCACCCAAATGATGGTGCGGACTTGAAACCAAGTGGAATCCGTTCGTGAGGGTCCAAAGTACGTACGGGTCCAGTCCCGAACCCGCACCATTATTTTGAGACGGTCACTGAACCTCGAAAGTGATTGTCAAATCGGTAAAATGTGGTTTTGGCTGGGTTTGACTTCTCGTAGATGGCACACAAATAATGGTGCGGACTTGAAACCAAGTGGGATCCGTTCGTGAAGGTCCAAAGTACATGAGGGTCCAGTCCCGAACCCGCACCATTTTTTTGAGACGGTCACTGAACCTCGAAAGTGATTGTCAAATCGGTAAAATGAGGTTTTGGCGACGTTTGAATTCTTGTAGATGGCACCCAAATGATGGTGCGGACTTGAAACCAAGTGGGATCCGTTCGTGAGGGTCCAAAGTACATACGGGTCCAGTCCCGAACCCGCACCATTATTTTGAGACGGTCACTGAACCTCGAAAGTGATTGTCAAATCGGTGTAATGAGGTTTTGGCTGGGTTTGACTTCTTGTAGATGGCACAAAAATAATGGTGCGGACTTGAAACCAAGTGGGATTCGTTTGTGGAGGTCGAGAGTACATTCAGGTCTGATGACAAACCCGCACCATTATTTTAAGACGGTCACTGAACCTCGAAAGTGATTGTCAAATCGTTAAAATGACGTTTTGCCGACGTTTGACTTCTTGTAGATGGCACCCAAATGATGGTGCGGACTTGAAACCAAGTGAGATCCGTTCGTGAGGGTCCAAAGTACATACGGGTCCAGTGTTGACGGGGGTCGTATGCGGATGGGTGACAACTCGACTACGTCTGACATGCCTAGCATGTTTCATCGTCGAAAGTGGTACTCCCCCGGCAGAAGTTAGGATCCGAGCATCCGGTAACTTGTGGGTTAGATTACCCTCCTTGGTTTTGGGTTTAATTCACTTTCTCGACATTCAACTGAGGTAATTTTCTTTCGAAGACGCTAGTTGGTTTTGAACCACGTTGGTTGAAGTTGTCAACTCAACCACGTGGATGAATTTCAATCATATGGATGCATTTCAACCACAATATACTTGGAGAATTTATTCGAAATTCGGATCCAAATAATGCTGCCGCCTTGTCACTGTCTCGGGGGCACTCTAGACCATCAATAACTAATCCTATCTGAATTAAAGTCCGCACCAATATTTGTGTGCGATCTAAAAGAAGTCGAACGTCGTCAAAACCTCACTTTACCGATTTGACAATCACTTTCGAGGTTCAGTGACCGTCATAAAATAATGGTGCGGGTTTGGGACTGGGCCTGTATGTACTTTGGACCTCCACGAACTGATCCCATTCGGTTTCGAGTCTGCACCATCATTTGTGTGCCAACTACAAGAAGTCAAACGTCGCCGAAACCTCATTTTACCGATTTGACAATCACTTTCGAGGTTCAGTGACCGTCTTAAAATAATGGTGCGGGTTTGTCATGGGACCTGAATGTACTCTCGACCCTCACAAACGAATCCCACTTGGTTTCAAGTCCGCACCATTATTTGTGAGCCATCTACAAGAAGTCAAACCCAGCCAAAACCTCATTTTACCGATTTGACAATCACTTTCGAGGTTCAGTGACCGTCTCAAAATAATGGTGCGGGTTCGGGACTGGACCCGTATGTACTTTGGACCCTCACGAACGGATCCCACTTGGTTTCAAGTCCGCACCATCATTTGGGTGCCATCTACAAGAAGTCAAACCCAGCCAAAACCTCATTTTACCGATTTGACAATCACTTTCGAGGTTCAGTGACCGTCTTAAAATAATGGTGCGGGTTTGGGACTGGGCCTGTATGTACTTTGGACCCCCACGAACGGATCCCACTTGGTTTCAAGTCCGCACCATCATTTGGGTGCCATCTACAAGAAGTCAAACCCAGCCAAAACCTCATTTTACCGATTTGACAATCACTTTCGAGGTTCAGTGACCGTCTTCAAATAATGGTGCGGGTTTGGGACTGGGCCTGTATGTACTTTGGACCCCCACAAACGGATCCCACTTGGTTTCAAGTCCGCACCATCATTTGGGTGCCATCTACAAGAAGTCAAACGTCGCCAAAACCTCATTTTACCGATTTGACAATCATTTTCGAGGTTCAGTGACCGTCTCAAAATGATTGTGCGAGTTCGGGACTGGACCCGTATGTACTTTGGACCCTCACGAACGGATCCCACTTGGTTTCAAGTCCGCACCATCATTTGGGTGCCATCTACAATGAGTCAAACGTCGCCACAACCTCATTTTACCGATTTGACAATCACTTTCGAGGTTCAGTGACCGTCTCAAAATAATGGTGCCGGTTCGGGACCAGACCCGTATGTACTCTGAACCCTCACGAACGGATCCCACTTGGTTTCTAGTCCGCACCATCATTTGGGTGCCATCTGCAAGAAGTCAAACCCAGCCAAAACCTCATTTTACCGCTTTGACCATCACTTTCGAGGTTCAGTGACCGTCTTAAAATAATGGTGCGGGTTTGTCATGGGACCTGAATGTACTCTCGACCCCCACAAACGAATCCCACTTGGTTTCAAGTCCGCACCATCATTTGTGTGCCATCTACAAGAAGTTAAACGTCGCCAAAACCTCATTACCGCCGACCTGACCATCACTTTCGAGGTACAATGACCGTCTCAAAAGAATGCTGCGGCCTTGCGACTGTTGTCAGAGGTACTCTGAACTATCACCAACAAATCCCATTTGGTTTCTAGTACGCAGCGGTATTAGTAAGTACGAAAAGTGCCAACCTCATTCCAGCACGGGCCCATCCGGTCTGATTGAATTCGCCCCCCCCCCCCGCGCCATATCCTTCCCTCGTCTCCTAGCACAACCAAACACCTTCAAGGATCCACAGTTGTTTCAATCCCCCCACGAACAGCACCTTCATTTTCGTATCCCTAGAGTTATTTTTATACACTTGCAAGATTTCGCTATGCGGACATCGGGGCCCCCGCAGTCCCCCCGTTCTCGGCCGCCCCTGAACTACCCATTCCGATTACTTGCTATCATCCCTCTTAGACTCTTAAAATATTACCACGGTTGCCCGGAGATCGGAAATACTCGACCTATGACACTAAATCTCAAAGCCCCAGGGCCCCCGAAAAAATCGATCCGTCCCTGGGTTCCACCTGCCAGCTCTACCTGCTAGCTTCAGCTTCATCAACATCTCGTTGAGTAATAAGAACGTAAGTCTACGCAGTATCAATATTTTACTTGGAAAATACCTGAAATACTTTTTTGCAGTTAAAATATGGTAGTTGTAGAATGATGGATGATATGATAACTTTATGTATTGAATAGAGATTTCTTATCAAGTTCGGAATGATGACATATTGTCAATCAATGAATCGAACAGCTGATGCCACTCATAATTCACTTAGCCACGTAATATATCTAAGCCAGACTAGACCAAATTAGACCGAATTAGACCAAATTAGACCGTACCAGATTAATAGACCAGACCTTCTTGAACCAGACCAGAACGAAATAGACCGGAATGAAGACTAAATAAATAAAATCAGACCGAATCAGACCATATTAGCTCGGAAATTCTAGTTTGGTACTAGAACGGCACTAGAGTGGTACTATCGCGGTACTACTGCGGTACTAAAGCGGTATATTAGTCAGTTTGTCTTTCAAAAGGAGGACTGGGTGTCCGGATCACCAATCTTGTCCAAATTTTTTTTTTCACGATTTTGTACTACCTAGAGTATGAAGAATCCAGAATAACTCCGTCAAATGGGCCTCCTGTTCAAAGTTACAGCCCATGACATTAATATTGCCTATATAGGCCCATGTTAAAAAGTGATATATATAGATATACTGGCAACGCTAACATTTATGCTTGTAGCTCTGAACAGGAGGTCCATTTGACGGAGATACTCTGGATTCTTCATATACTGGGTGATACAAAACTGTAAAAAAAGTTTGAACAGGATTGGTGATCCAATCACCTGATTCTCTCCTTGTTAGTTCGATACCAATACAGTACAAATAATCCTAATAGTCTTCGCGGTATTAGTGCGGTTCTAGCGGTGTTAGTGTTATACTAGAACCCTACTGGTACCAAACTAGATCGTATCAGGCCAAACATCCATTCATTGGATCCACCTATTCATCCACTCATTCATTCCTCAGATGAATGAGTGCATGATATAGAAATATGGTCTGGTCCGGTCTAAGTTCAGTCTGGTACGGTCGGATACGCGGGATTCGGAAAAAAAAATTCTGGCTGGTCGTTCAATTATCAACATCTAAGATCCATTCAGGTATTGATAAATGTCGACGTTCACGTGTGAATCTACTATGGAGTTTTAAAAACCTATGAGTATTTCTTGTAGATTCAACTCCCGTAATGAGCCACCCATAAACTTGTAATTACTCAATTCAACGTATCAGATGTTCACATCGATGACTTAACCATTACGAAAAACACCTCAAGGGTTGAAATTTAATTCTAAGGAAAAAAAAATTTTAATGCCAAAAGGTGCGTTAGGTTATGTTTGACTACGGAAATTTCCAGGAATGACTCATCATTCTTGAATGTCACAAATTTTGATAATCTCTTACGATAATATGCCTGAGCCTTCGTGTACATAATTTCTTTTTTCCTTTCTTCCTTATTTTTTTTAGTTGCGTATACGGAATAAGGCAACGCATTAGTGCCAAAAAAAAAAGAATATATATGGAAAAAGCTGGAAGAGGAGCGAGCAGGAGTATA
>JARUXH010000014.1:0-25000 GCA_029851415.1 Eretmocerus hayati | reverse complement strand
TTATTTTGAGGTCAGTTCTCGAGAGTTCATATAAGCGAAAATCCATTGGAGGAAAATTGACGATGAGTTTGGTCATAGTTCGCTAGATCACAAAACCGGGCAGTCGTCCAAAGCATGTATACATACTAGACTGGCTCTCCTCTTACTCAGAGACGATGATGGTACTGTAGATCTTCTGAGTCCTTTTTGCTGCTGCAGGTGAGAGTCTGTGAGATCAGAAAACGACTACAGTAGTCTCTTCAATCTGTGAAGCAAGGTTTGAACACTTGGCTGGTGTTTGGATCTCTCTTGATAAATTTTGCATTCTGAGAGTATATCCTACAGTCACATTCTGGTCTCTCTCTCTATATTTTATACACAGACTCTCATCTCTGGTGACAAGAGCATCTACAGTTTGAGGCTATGAAGTACACGCTGCACCACTCGAGTCTCTCCCTCTTTAAGAGGCAAGTACCTACCGAGTGAAGAAACTTGGCCCTGATGCCACTGCGACTCTACACTCTAATACTGCATTGATGCCAATGTGGTCTTTTTTTTTTTTACAAACCTCTTCATTCCAAAATCTCAAGAGTACCTTACCTAGCATCCATAACCCTATTCAACGCAGTTGGCCTTCTACATTCACTCTAATTGCTACTTATCTAAACGACCAATTTTCATCCCTGCGTACATCCACAAAATCTACATCCCATACATCATCACTAAAAACAAAGACAAAATTGACCACCAGAGAATATGTCCCGCAATTGTTCGGTAATTATTCCATGACAATGTGGGACTCTCTTCAGGAAGTTGGCCTATGTGCTCCGAATAATACACAATGCGTGCGTCAGAAAGGTAGAATTTCAATGAGCACGTGCGTATTGTGTCTAGTATACTCTGGTCTTTTGATTCATATTGGGGAAAATGAAGTGTGGTTATTACCTCATTGTGCATCGTGAAGAGTCATGCAAGAATTTTTCAAGAAGTCATCTTTTGTCAAGAGTACCTACATAGAGGATGATGATGATGATGATGATGAGTAGGCTTCAGAAGGTACTTTTCGATCTCTGTTTGCACCGTCATTAATGAAGAAGGAGAGAGGTTAAGAGAGAAGGAAAAGTGCATTCTATGTTTATTGAGGTGAAGTAGTTAGAGGAGCAAAAGCATTGGCTTGGCAGTGATTCCAAACAGTCGAGAAGTCTTTCGATGCTGTGGTACCTTCTTTGGAGCATATAGGGGTTCTTCACAATAGTTTTCTGCTGACGTTGCTGCTTTGCGTTCCTTCGTTTTATGAGCTTTTCATTCTTCCTTCATCATTCTACAGTATGCGATGTGCACTATGCGTGATTTTTGCAATTTGCGCACATGAATGTGTGGTGTTGTGTACGATGATCTGTGGAGGTTACGCATCATTTATACACTTGAAGGTTTTAGTCTTGTAAACACTTGGATCTGTCTGTCACTGCATTTGATGAGCTCTTAATGGCGAATCATCTTCTGGAATTAGATGGTTAGAGTCTGTGGTGACACAACGGTCATTCGACTGATAGCAGCATGTATTGGGAAGTTAAGCTCTTGTACTTCGAAAACAACCAGCAACGGTATATTGCTATCGTATTTTTGATGATTAATTTTTAAATTTAATTCAGTCAGTTGACAACCATATTTTGGCTGAGATAAGAGTATAAAGATACTTCTAATAGGTTATTTGAGTGAAAAATTGACAAAAAATCCGCTCTTTGCTTGTAAGAAACCCATTTCGGGGTTTTCAAAAACATGTCAGTCTTGTGACCGACAGACTGATGCGATGAGGAGCTCAGTGTGGAATTATGTTATTTCTTTCTTTTATCTTCAAATGATGATATTGATGTTACCAAACGTCAATTGCTGGAACATATTCCCAAGAACCTAGAGAATTTTTCAGATTTTCACGATCATCTCCAATATTCCGCGAAAATTGAAACCATGTCGTGTAAAGAACAGGAAGCGAAGGGATTTCAGCTATCTCGATCTTGTAAATTTGAGTGAAACCCTATCCCGCTTATCAAATTTCGTGACCAACAAGACATTAGTTTGTACCCAACTTCTTCAAGAAGAACTAAATACAATATATAATGGTTCAAACTTGTTACTTAGTTCAAAGGGGCAACTGATAATTAATCAAAATGTCCGACATTGAGTCGCGTACATTTAGAATCACATCAAAATTCAAGTTTCTCTCGGTAGCAATAACAGCTCAATATACTTTTTTATGAACCACTTGAGAGAATCTTTTTATCTTGCAAGTCATCCACTTTATAGCCTGTTTCGTCGGAGGAATCTCATAGTTTATAAACTTTATTATAAGCGTACTTTGATATTTGATGTACCACTTGAAGCTTCTTGATTTCATAATAACTTTGAAAATTCACTACAGCCACAAATTTTGCAAGAATTTCAAACATCCAAAATCAAAATAATTAAGAAACTTTCAAAATTTCCCAGAGAGATTCCCGCAACATCTCTTGAGTAAGTAAGCTCTCTCTCTCTCGTTACTCCGCTCATTCAACTGTGGAGCTTCACTGGTCTAACGAGGCACTCCACATACTTGTGGAGCGTTGAAAATTTACTTCTCAAGCCTTTTTTTTCTTTTTTTAAAAAAAGAGTGTTCGTATCTGGTAGGAGTAGATACCACTACCCTAGGCATTGGATGAACTTTTGCACACAAAAGAGATCTCTAAAATGCTCGATTAAAAAGTTTTGTCCTCCTACATTATTGTAGTACAGCCAGCAGCACCTTTTCCCTTTACACTCTCCAAAGACCACCTCTTTTTTTTTATCCTTTTTCAGATATCGAACAAGCAAACTAAGTTGGATTTTCGAGTTTGACGATGGCTACGAGCTTTCTCTCCCTCTCTTTTTATCCAACGTGTGAACACAATTTTGTCGAAGAGAAGAAAAAGTTGAGGCTTTACTCTCTCAAAGCTGTCGACTACACACGAAGCTTTGTGAACTTTGGCGTAAAAATTTCCTCAGTGTATGAAAAACTCATACCAGTCTTTTGATCTCGAGTAAATTAATCGAACGTCGAGTTCAAAATGATGGCTACATACACACAGAAATGACATAATATTTTCAAAAGAACTGGAGCACATGGAAAATATTTCCTTTCTCTCATGTACAAAGAGTGTGACCTGTATCAGCAGAGCAAAAGAGTATATAAAGTATGTCAATATTCCAGATCATATGGACATATTCCAAAATAATGAGATGTCAAAGAGAAAACGCTCTTAGTATGACCTGACGACCCATCATGTTTCATACACCGCAAAAGTGATACGAAACGTGCTCTCAAAATGTTCAACATACCGGAACGATCTTTACACCTGAATGGCAGCATCATCTCATATACCCAGTGGCACACATAGAGAGACAAGACAAGACAACAAGCACAACATACTTCACAATTGCCATGTCATATCTCGTTCCGGCTCTTTTATTCCTTGAACTGTGTTGTTGTTGTATTATCAAGTCTAGCACAGAATGCATGCATATATCCCGCTTTTCGCATTTTCCACATTCTGTATCTCGCAATTCCAAGCGTGTGCTTCATATACTTTACTCGGTTAGAAGGATTTTCATGCATGTATAATTTTGCAAAAGACCGGAAGCTAAGTACTATATATACACTGTCTCAAACGGAGTAATATTAGGGAAAAGGTAAGGAGGATAGAAGAGGGTAGTGTACGCCTTATACGGGCTGATTGTTGGAAGCAGACTATGAAGATGGCCTGGAGCAATATTTTCCCTATATACTCTCTTCTCTGTGGGCTCTTCGAACGAACAAAAGCAGCAGGGGAGAAGGGGTAGAGACCCCCGTTATTAGAGTTTGTATAGCGAAATAACTCGATCCTCCAATGTTTGTTGCCGTGAAACTGCTTCTGCTGGAGGAATGTCATAATTTCATACTTCCTACAAGCTTGCTTGCATTGTTCGTGAGGATACTATTTGTTCTGATTTTCATAGTTTTGGAGAGAAATTATGTCGACGGTAGTGGTAGTGAAGTAATTTTTGAGTTGCTGGAATTTTACTCAAAATTCACCATGTACATGGTATAACCCAGTTACCACCGAATAAAATCTTAAATTATCTTCTTTTCAAACACTGAGAGAATCAAGTTTGAAAATATCACATTCTAGTAATATTCTTTTTCTGAACAATTTTCCCCCAGTACCGAGGATTCATGGCTGCCAAAAAGTACAAGTCTGATACGTAGCAAATTGCTATGGTAGAAATCAACTTCAGTACTTATTAATGGCCATGAGCTGGCCCACTTTTAACCAGTTGACTATCAAAACTGGCCTCTTTATGGCCATTAGTAAGTTACATTGAAATAAATTCCTACCAGGGCGTTGATATGTGTCTTAGAATCCGAGAAACTTCCATTAATTTTTTCAGAATCGAAATCGACTCATAACATTTCAAAAGATGGAGCAAAACCTCACCCGTTAAATACATTCTTACAAACAATTATCCAATTGACCTGAAGCATGTGCATATTGGATTTAATTTCTTAGTTTTAACAGGAGAACCAACAAAAATGTCCTTATCCAGTTATTTGTATTAGGTTTGGGAGTTGATTTTACAAAACAAAAATGCCATAGGGACTTCTTACTTACGCACTCATGTATAACGATGAAGTGTCAAGTTGTCTGAAAGTAAGATCAATAGTAAACAGTTAATGGAGATAAGCATGCTGTCCTTGTTGTCCCAGGGGAGTTGCATAGATAAATTACCAAAGTTCGTGAAGAGTCGTTTACTCTAAAGCTCTCAGTTGTATAAACATCATCCCCTAAAAGAAAAGTTCTCAAAAGTTAAAAGTCTGCTCGGAAGTTTAAAAAGATAGACCTACCTTTTAAACAAAATTGTATCTCAACTTCAATGAATCCACTCCATCTAGTCCAGTGAAGAATACCCCACTCAAATCCTCTAAATATCACATGTCACCCCAGACAAATACAGTTTATAACATTCCATCCTCCATTTCAGCAGATCATAACCTCAAAATCACCTGAAATTACCAGCCTAACCTAACTTTCTAAATTTTCTCATTACAGATGTAGCAGCGTCGGTGGAAGTACATTTCGAGAGTAAGGATGGAGGTTTCTTCTTAAAACACAGTCCTCGACAATTCTATCCATCAAATCTGCGTCCGGATCTAAGTATCAGTCCAGCTGGTTCATCAACACCTAACTTAAATTTTGGTTCAACAACCAGCTCGTCAACAGGTTCAACCGTATCACCTTCCTCATCTTCACAATCTTCAGTATTATCGGTTGACAAGTTTACAGTATTTCAAACTAGTGAGCCGGTTTCGGTTAGAGCAAGTTACGGTCCTTTTAGCACAAAACAAACTGTTCCAGCTAGATATATTGTACCAGATCCTTTAGATGCTTTACCAGTGCCAAGTTTAGACCCTAAAAGGAATAATTCCAGTGGGCCTTCTTTACTCGATGTCACAGAACTTGGTGCACGACATCTTGACATATCAGCTCACCTGGTTAGTATACATATATATATATATACCTACATACTATATTTGAAAGCTCTTTCGTGGTGTTATATATTCCCTCTCTGGCTGTCTTCTTGTTTACGTCGTCGTTACGTACTTTATACAGCTTTCTGGATTCCGTGACTCTATTATGTGGGGAGATTCTACACATTCGCGTGTGGCGTCTCTGCTTTTGGTGATATGGGAAATCCTAAGGTGATAGCTTGTGGAAACATGAGAAGACTCGAGAGTTGTATAAATTTGGAAATAGGAGCAATTTAGAGTTTGCACGAATTGACACGCGCCAGTGCAATGGGATTAGTTTATAGTCGCGTGCAGTAGCAGATGGTAAGGAATTTGCACAGTAGAAGGTTGAATTTGTTGAACTCTGTTTGATGGGTAAATTGAGCTTTCGTGAAGTGATGTGATAAGATTAAACCTTGTTGAGGATTTTTGAACAAAGACTAGTTACTGATTCGTGTATCTGATCCACGGTGAAGGTCTGTTATATATATCTATATTGACGATTGTACTTCGTTACTGAGCTGCCAGTAGAGCTTGCAGCAAGTTGTTCTTGTGTTCTATAAAGAGTACGTGAAACAGATCGATAGATATTAAATCTTTTCTTGCCAACTCATTGATTAACGAGCTCGCTTAAATGTCCATTTCCAAGTTGTTGAACTCGCTCGCCTCTCTATACATCTGCGATTGACCGATTAAAAGTTGTCAACTTCTGTGTTCGGTACTGGATAGGAAACTCAAAGTATCTTGAGAGATATTACTTCGATGATCGTTAAGGATTCCAATTTGAGAAAATCACAGATCTCGTCTTGCTTCTTTTATTATTCAATTGGGATCAATTGGAACATCTTCTTTTCGTTATGGTTGAAATTTTTCTCTGATTATTTGATTGAGGTTAATTGGGATTTCGTGTTTGCGTTATGAAGATACTTTTTGGTCTTTATTTTTTCGAACAGACAAAGATGACTCACTTATTCTGTTTTCATACTTGCTCGTAAACTACAGAATATGAGAAAGAAGACTTTTTTATCGGCTTGATGACAAAGAATTGTTGAATCAAGAGAAAGTCAATGTACCTTTTCTTGTTCTTGACTCTAAAAAATCATCATACGGTTTACTGAAGATAGTACCAGACGCGGATTCAGGAGGGGGTGGAAGGGCCGACCCACGCCGAGCCCACGCCCTCCCCCTCCCCTAGGGTAGAAAAAATTTGCATGAGATGCATGAACAACGTGCCGTCGGAGAAATTCCGAGAATCGACACCCCCCCCCCCCAGAACTTGATTACTCACCCGAAGATCAATCCTTGGACCTACGCCTGGATAGTACTATGATCTTTTGAGAGGCCTTGTGTCGTCTGACGCTATCCGACTTTTACTACTATTTCTGTGAAATATTGTGAATGTCTGCCTGATATACGTTACACGTGAATACAAATTTTTCGCAACTCATTCAGAATTTTGAATTTGAATGACACATACCTTTTGTAATACAGTTATTTGGAAATTGAATGACTTTTTTGGCAAAATTGAGATTTTTACAATTTTCCGGCTGCATTGAAAATTAACTTCGTTCCCATTTCAACAGGATTTTTTCCTAGTTTCATCACGTAGCATAAAACTGTACACATACACATAGTGCATATTTCACATTTAATTTAAATTTTGTGAGATACACAGAAAATTCTCCGAAAAATAGTCAAATCAAATAAAATTTCAGCCATATAATCGTTTTATGTCACAACTGCCGCGCTGAAAATTTTGAAGCAATATCAAAATTTTTTAGAATTAAAATTAAATTCAATGAAATTGTGTGCTTGTGACTGTTTAGTCATTTAAAATCTCACGTAAAAACGCAAAGCAGTTATTAACTTTGAAATTCAATCTTCTACTGTACGCATACCTGTGCAGATTTACGTGTAATTTATCCATTATGCTTGTTCCTTTTGGAAACGTTAAAACTTAACAACCGTGTACAGATCATAAACTGCACAGCAAGTTGAATTATTCAAAGTCCATTATTTTCATTCAAGTTTGTTAGATACACAATAAAAACGTGACTAAATCTTCAAAAATTTTTCCACGCAAAAAATATCTTACATTGAAATCGGTGGTGGTCATTGTGATCGAAAATTAATACACAAAAAAATTCAGAAATCATAGAAGTTGCATGGCTTTGATTTGAGATGTGGGACCTCCATTCTAGATGAATGGATATTTTTCAAGATCCATTCACCTCTTACTTCACTTTTCAGTCAAACAGAAAACATCTGAAATTTCGACGAAATCATCTTAGTGTGACTCTATTATACTTGAAAAATTGACCGAAACTCGAATCTCACCTCATGCGCGCAATCACTTCATAATACTTGAACTGATTCTCAAATTTAAAATTTCAATGAAACCGCAACAAAAATATCTTTGAATCATGCACCACGTTTCTCAGAATTTCAGATTAATCTCTTTACAATTTCTAGACAGGATCACGCCCCACGCGTATAACTCATAATCTTCCCAAGATAACCGAGCAATCCGAATCGTAAATTTTCTCGCACACGAAATCGTGAGGATATATTCGAGTTGTGTCAAGCTCTCACTCGCAAAATGTCACTGCGGCACCATCACCTGCATGCATACACCAGGCCTGCACCAAGAGGAGCACATCGAAGCCCCGCAGCAAACGACTCCCACGGGAGACGAAGAGAGAAGCTAGAGAGAGATCTCGTCGTCGTCTCTCTACCGTATAATAATCTGGTGGTGCTGCATCCCATTTCGCATGTAATACTCGATAACCGTGCGCGCCCATAACCACGTCATTACGATAAGCGCATTCGCCAAGTATTATAAGCAGCCTGTGTGTATACACATCAGGGTGAGAGAGTTGAGCCCTTGGAGGCTCAGACGCATTGCAATTTCTCTTCCGTCAGCTTCAGTGCGCGCATTGCACCTTTCCGATCCCGGTTTACTTCCTATCAGAACTTAACTCAAGCGATACGTAGTCATCATTCTTGATCAGAAGCAGCAGTGACTTTTTCTCTTGGGGTTATAAAGAGCTAGAATTGCTAAAATTGCGAAAATCAGTGATGCGAGTTATTTGACTGTACGGCAAAGTCTCAATCGCGTGATGTGTCTGCGGGGAGCGAGAGACCAGAGTAACAATCTGCTATGACACTGCAGTCATCGTATAGGTTTTTTTTTTGTAAGAGGAATCTTCGGGATGTTCTGATTAAAATTACATGTGACGTATTTTTAGCAAACTCTGAAGTAATGATGATCAAAAATAAGTGATCTGTACTTGATCAAAGAGTTGACGGCTTTCCGATCGGAACTGTGACGAGTGTCCTATGAACATTGGATAAATTTGTGATGATTATAGTCAAGCTACTTAAATTCATCCAAGATTCGATCATTGACAGCTGTCGAGAATTAGTTCTTCAGCGAAAACCAAAATTAATTTTAGAGAAAATTCTTACTCTCCTCGAAATATCTATCTTCATTCTCAGTGCCTCAAAACGAAATTGCGAAACACATAGTCGAGCACTTCTTCGTGTAGAAAAATCCTGAGGCTTATTTATAATGCAACAACAACGGAATAGCAATGAGAATTTACATGATTAATATAATGCCTAATTTTTTTTTAACTTGAATAGATGCTTGGTAAAAATTGATTCGGGTAGACCAGATCTCCTACCAGCAATCAGTTAATTTCATCTAATTTTCTCCGAGTTCTCTTAAACCTTTGCGGCATACATTACATGAAGCAACCGATTTTGATGAAAATTGGTATAGAAGGGTTTCCGGGGTAACTGATCATGAAAATGAAATCAGATGTTGGAAATTCTGAATGGCGGATCCAAGATGGCGGCCAAAATGTTCCAAATTCCTTGCATCTACTGAAAAACTTGTTATGAAGGTTTTTGGGGTCGCTGGTCAGATTTTGGAGCCACCATCTTGAATTTCCAAAATCTGACTTCATTCTCGTGATAGGTGACCCCACGAACCCCTGTGAAAAAGTTTTCAGCCAGATCCAAGGAGTTTTGGAAATTTTCGCCACCATCTTGGATCCACCATTTTGAATTTCCGAAATCTTAATTCATTTTCACGATTGCCCCCGAATCCCCTCACATACCGATTCCAATTGAAAGCGGATGATTTTTTTATCGAAAATCTACAACATTTTCATGTTTGTTTGTTTACATAAATTCATAATAAAATACCGACTATGTTGGGATGCCAAACTCGACTCCTATCATATTTTGAGCCGGATTATTCAAAAAACCCGGCGAGAATGCATGAATTAGCCTTTGAGAAACTCAAAGTCGAAAAAAAAGAAATAGGTGGACCACCATGCCGCAAAGGGTGAAGGAACCCAACTAAAATAATCTCGTGCTACGAAAAATTGCTCTTCTCCAGATAAAACATTTAGAATAAGAAAAACATTGTCGATCAAGACAAACTGATCAGTGGTCCAGGAATCCGAGTTTATGCATTTCCTCTCCAATTCTTCATTTTTGTGCTTCAATAACTCTACTCAAGAATGTCTTACGTCAATCAGAATCTCAACAGTCACATCTCTTACCAATACTCTCTTACCCACTCCAAAATTATTACGATTTGATGAAAAATACCATGCGACAACCGATGTACCAAAAAATATTCTCAAAAAATATACCGCCGAATGATTCAACGACTAAAAATCTCAATCTTGCTTCAACTTTTTTACAGGTGAGCACAAGCGTGCCTCGAGACTCCCCGGTGTTGCGAGTTCTTTTCCACGCAGGCAGCGAGGCATCGAGTAGGCGCCAGCTTCTTTTAGGCCGACAGCAAAGGGTCTGTGTAGTTTTACACGCAAGTCCAAGTATCCAACCGAGTAGAGGTTCTGAACTTGGCGCCGACGACCTGGTGAGCGGACCCCTTACAGCAGCATGTAGTCCAGACGGTCAGGATGGTGTTTGCCTTGCACAGATTACTGTACCAGCAAGCTGGTGGCCTGCTCTGCCTCCACCAGATTCTGCTGGTCGCATCAAGAGCGTCAAGGTGAGCCAGAGCCTCTTTTACCTCTTCTACTTCTTCTTTCTTTACTCATACTCTTACTTCCCCGTTTTTTTCTTTCTTATCTTTTTTTTTGGTTGACGATTTTAATAGTATAAGTATATGTATGCGTTAAGGTGCGTATGTACTGTAGATGGCCTTCCGCAAGACGCCATGCCGCGCCCTCGAGGTTCACTCTCTAGATTATATACGAAGTGAGACTTTCTCGAGCGTGTTTACGCGAAACTGCTGCTTGCTTGCTTGGTGTGTAATCATCGCGTTTGCATACTTCGAAGCAGATGCTTATCAGCAGGAATTTCCGTCAGGCTGTTGCAAATTTTGTGAATATAGACTTGCGAAGAGAGAGTCGGAATCGTCCTCCTCTCCTTTGACACATTTGGCATTAACATTTCTGGAACTATCTGAGTTCCTTTTGAGCAAAATTTTCAGCGTTTGTTAGGCTGAAATTGAAAAGGTTGCAATCTTCTCTATGAACTTTTGACCTGCATTGTTGATTTGATTAAAACATGGTGGGATCATTTTTACGTAACACATACAAAATTTTTCCACTGAAATGCACTCGGAGATGGAAAAATGGGCTGTTTTTCGAGAAAACAGAAAAATTTCTAAGAATGATTTTCACAGTGAGGTCCTGTAGAAAAAAGTCTTTATCGTTCTAACCCGATAGTAAACTCGAATTTTCAAATCAAAATGATTTACAACAGTTGAAGTAGGTTTACTCAGGAAATTCAAGAACTAACTCAACGATTAGAGCACTCATTTCTTGAATTTTGCCCTATTCGTTGGACAGGCGGGATCTCGAAAAATTCATTCAATACTGCAAAGTTTGACAAAGATAACCTTATTCAACGGAAGTCGAAACGGAAGTAAATTCTTGCAGAATGTGAAGAGAAGAGCTGAGTAACTAGTATCCTTTTCTCTCTGCATTATATAGGTACATACAACCATTATGTAAACTTGGCCAGAAATTCAACACACACGGTCATTTGAATTTGGTAAACTATCTCGAGAAGATTTGACGCAAAATTCAGCATATGATAGTGATATCACTAATCACCTCTAAGATGATGCCATACCGTCAGATTGGGTAATTTTGGTACGATTTCGTTACTTTTCATTTTGTTTGGCTCAGCATTCCAACATACATTGACAAAACCCACTTCTATTACTAGTCAATCTAAAGCTTACAGTCTCAGCTTTCGATTGATGGGCTACAAAGTTCAATTTGATGTGTCTAAGCAATGATTTGATTTAGCAGTTTTGTAAGTGTACCAAAGTTAGACCCCGATGGGGCAACTTTGGTACACTTAGAAAATATTTCAAATCAACCCACCACAATGCGAGTGAATCAATTTTAATCGTTCAGAAGTCTTGTTCTAAGCTATTCGAAACATTCGATAATCTCATGGAACTCGACTCAGATTCACGATAAGTCAAAAAAGAGGTGTCATACAGAATCAAACCAAAGTTACCCTGCCGTTATGTTTGATACCTCAACTGGAGTAACTTTGATACACTTTTTTATGGGTTTTCATCATCAAATTTTCAAATGGTGCAAGTATCCTGATGTAACGATGGTTTCTTCAATATAGTGATATATGTGGTCGAAATGTAGCATTATTCATCTGTAGTTTGTTCCGGAACAGTTTTTGCCAGGTACACTCACTGGACCACTTGCGTATCGCTGCTAAATCAGCTTTTTCAAACAAACCTTCAATAAACAACTACAATCATCCACGCGGGATCTACGTTAGCTCTACACATTGTTTTATTGTTTATGTGTGTGTCAAGAGGGGAGAACAGGTTTCAAAACGATAGAATCATCTATCTTGCCAAACGCAGCTCTAGAGGTCATTTTTCACAGGGGTGTACCAAAGTTGTACCGATTGTGGCACAAAATTACTCAATTTGCCGGTCTAACATATTTATTAGTGCTAAGTAAAAAAACCCTTTAGGAATACATCTCAATAAGTTCAACAAAATGAGCAATGCATCTGAATTCAATTCCCCGTCCACTTGATGCTCGTATAAATGCCACTAAGATATATCGAAATCCTGAAAAATATTGTAATCCTCTGACATACATCCTGAGCTTGCAAAAGAACCACAGAGCTATACAAGAAATGGCACATCGATTGGGCATCCATTGCCGCATATGAATCTGCATAAACGCTCTCTCCGATATATATTTCCGTATGATGCAGAGAGCACACGGCGAGGCGGAAAAATTCGATACATATTTCAGTGTCACAGCGAGCATGCCGTTTTTCCTCGAATCGTGTAAATTGATAAACTCAATATTTTTGTGAGGTATGTTTGAATTCACTGACGATAAGCCTTGGTGGAGAAGGGAACGTGGCACACAAATACGAAATCGATATCGTCATAAAATATTTGTAGCAAGAGAGCAACGACGCCATACCATAAGGTGTATATATATCGTACGAAAAGAGTACATCCTCGGGGAACACTTGCAATGAAAAATTAACTGCACGTGAACGGATTGTGCTTCCCACGCATTTGTCTCTCTGTGTGGACTCAAAAAAAAAATATATATCTGTATAAGTATAAAGGAGGTTTTTAAAAAAATCATGACATTTCTCAAAAATTTCATTCCGTTCTGGAGGGGAAATAGAAAAAAAAACATTTATTTACGGGATGCAGTGATGTTTCAGATATGTGGCGCCCCAGGTAGAGAGTATACGTTATGGGAACGCATCTATATAAGCCATGGCATATACAACAGAGACAGGACCTGCAGAGCTCGGAAAAATAAATTCCATCATAAATCCTTGCAACGTCTGTTCTCCGAAATAAGCTTTTTATTGGCTCTTCCTTTTGTGCTTCTTAATTACTCTCGGACAATAAAGCAGTTTTAGAGCGTATTTTTTTTACGGTGGCCAGCGGATAGACATTAAAACTCTGCAGCCTCTTTCATTTAAAAATTACGGCAAAGTACAATTTGGTTGTGTTGCAAGATATCTACAGAGTTGAAATTCCATTCACGATTAGTTATGTGCTCTTTTGTGCATTAAATTGATTTCACAGATACATCTGATTATGTTTGTTTGCGGCTTAATAGTTTCAGTAGTAACATTCAGGTATGGTGGGACACATCTCACAAAAATGAACTTTTACTACACTGTAGCCGAAATTGAATTAGATTCCACGAGATTAGTTAATTAATTAGCAGTGATCTTCTTGAAATTGAAAAAATGCTCTCCTGTACGACACAGAATTTACTAGGCATGCACACAAGCCAGAATGTAACCATAGGAAAACGTTAAATCTCCCATACTACATCCCATTGGCAGCAATGAAATATTTACCTCGGGGCTATTCTACGAATTTCAATCTCGAATTCGGGTATTTTTGCTTCGACATGTAAAGCCAATCTAAAATGAATTCACCGCTGACGCCCCAAGCGCATCGAATAAATTGGCTGCTCACATTTCTGACGTTCATACCGTCCATCCAATTCATCTCGAGGACTTTTCAATCGATTGTGAACCATTGCATCCAATCTACACGTGCAACAATTTTAAAATAGTTCATCTCGATACCATCTCAAAAATCACCCACTACATATTTGAGCAAAAATAAGCATAGAAAAAAATCTCTTATCATAATCATTACTTTTTCTCATTACAGACTCTACCAAGATTAGTACAACTGTCCTATTCAGTACTGGAGCCTCGAAATACAGATGAATCAGGCCACGAAGTAGATTCAAATTCGGCCTCTTTCTGCCAACCTCGAGTACAGATTCAACCTCTAACACCTTTAGGACAGGTAACCCTGGCGCCAAATAGAGCCAACTATCGTGAACTCAAAAGCGATGAACACCTTACTCTTCTTGTACCACATGGACCACTGTATCCTCGATCAAGGCTTCACGTACCAGTATTTTTACAATCTCATTCATCTAAGCAAACTGGACAGCCCAGACCGCCAGTTGCAGCTGTAGTTCTCAGGTGAGTCAACGACGACGACAACGACAAAGTTTGCCAGAGAGAGAGAGAGAGTTTTGGAGTCGCACCAAGTTTGAAATTTGCCAGAATCTAGGGTGGTTTGGCTGCGCAAATTCTGTCTGAGAGGGAGATTTTTCTAAATTTTTCGAGGGGGGCGTACGACAGAATGTTTTTCCTGAAAATACGTGAGAAGAATTTTTAAGGAGGTCCTTGTGTGAGGTGGAGCGAATCGTTCGGAGAGAGTAGAAGACATTTTCTTGGGAGATGTAACTTTGGAATCTAAAAAGCGTGCCCTACTTTGAATATGTATTCCCCAACAGCTGAGAAAATTAATGAGACGGGTGGAAGACGTTTACCTCTACAACTTTGTGCAACTTTGCGGATAGATTAAAGCTGATTTAGTGCGTATTCCTCGGCGTATTCTCTATAGTTACTTCAGAGGTTAATTTTCAAAACGAAGCGTTAAGTGTACACCGTGGAAGATTTATAAGGTAGGAAGCGAAGAAGTTCAATCTTCATCTTCCTTCGCCATATCGTGTTTTGCCTATTATAAACCATACTTCGAGTGAATAAGCCGTAGAGAGTCAAATTTGGAAAATAGAAGCCATCCTCCGAGAATGAGAATTTTATTTTTACACGATTTAAAGCTACTTTCGACCCAAATTGATGATAATTTCATTAAAATAAATTTAGAGACTTGGCGACGCAAAATTCATGTTAAGATTCATCCGCTGCTCATTTGCATCCCTCTTTTTGAAAAATGAAATCCCTCGTTTGAATACAAACCATTGCTTTTGACAATATTTTATAATAACCTTGGCTTATAATAGGCAAAACATGGTACTTTAGTTCAGGCCAGAATTGAGATTTCGATCACTCATTTCCATTTTTCAGTCTGTGAAGTTCGCAATTTTAAACCTAAGATGGAATTTGAAGAGTGACTTGAATGGTCTGCTTACAAAATTTGGTATAGATGACTCTAATCGCATAAGGTCCAAATATTCAGATTAAGTGAACTAGTTGGTCTCTAAATAAGCATATGCTGGATCACAAGCGTTCAGAAAGTTTGAAAAAAATTAAAAATAAAAATGGCGTTTCGTGACAGTATGCAGAGCATCTTATCAGTGCCCTGTCTTGTATATCAGAGCAATGTGATGATGGTATGGTGGCATCTGTATAGGTATACAGACGAGGCACTAATGAATGAGCTCTGCGTAATACTGTCACGAAACGCCATTTTTAGTTATAATTTTTTCAAACTTTCGATCACTATAGCGGTCCAGCACATGCCTATTTAGAGACCAACTGGATTGCTAAATCTAAATATATGATTCTTATGCGATTAAATTCATCCATTCCAAAACTAAAAATAGAATATTATATTCATTCTATTTGCAACGTGAGCTAAAATTTCAAAACTTCAAGTATATCTCCCGTAGTCAAATCAACCCTCCGATGCAAACTCTTTATTATACGCACAAGCAACGAAACTTTATGAGTAAGGAAGTGGCTTCATTACGAGTTGTAGAGTTCGTAGAACCGTAGAAAAGAGCAAGGAGAGAAGTAGTATCTGCTCAATTACACCGAGCAAAAATTTGACTCGCAGATTTTTTTCACAACTGAAATTAAGGATAGCAAGACGAGAAAGAGAGAGTGAGACGTGAAGGAATTTTCTACTCCGAGATGAAGTAGTCAGAATATAATGCAAAAAATTTTCCAGAGCTACATGCCAACTTACTTTCGTGCAATTTATTAGCGTAAATGAATTCTCGCTTTGAAATTTGAATATAGCGATACGAGAGAGCGAGCCAAGCTCTGATATTTCATTTCAACATTTAGTAAATCATCAGTGTAGCGTGGTGAACAAGTTATTCATTGAAATAGAGGTATATTGCAATAATTTGATGAAATGAGCAAAATATTCATCCGTTTCACGTAATGATGAGTTTTTGACGTTGTAATTGATGATTATTATTATTATTATTTCAATGATGAATTTCCGCGAATGAGGTGAATTTAGTATCCTGTAAATTATTTGAAAGATGAATTGAAAAGGAAGTATACGAATAAATTATGCGCCTAAGATATTTAAAGGATTATATTAAATCCTCATGAGTAGAATACATATCACTCGTTCACAAAATTACATTTGAGTAAATTGATGGACATTCGCGTGTCAGTCTTCAAACTAATCAATTTTACTTCAATTGAAATGTTAAACACGATGTATCATTTACTCTGTTACAGAGCACGAGTCAAGTCAGGCATTAAAATATTAGATGCCTCATCCAGCAGCTCAGATTGGATTGTAGAGACTGATATCAATACAAAAAATACAGCTGCCACATTTACTGCAAGACGGAAAGAAAACGTTTCACGCCTGCCTAATGCGTAAGTATATTCAAATTTCCAATCCAAATTGACCTCCTCCCCCCCCCCCCCCACACACACACACACACAGAGAAACCATAGGACAAATTTTCCCTTCAACTGAATTTCCAAATCTACATTCAGCAAACACCCGCGCGCGTTTCTCCAAACATTCAACATTCTATGATGCCATAAAAAGTGTACCCCCGACAAGAAAATTTATCCTTCAATTTCAAATGCCAAGTAGAGCTTGCGAAAGTACGATGAAAAGGGTCGGGGATATAGGAAGGAAAAGTGTGAGCTTTTCTTCACATCGGTAAGCAACTCGGAGCGCGTTCTTGCTCAACTCGTACATAGGGCCATTGATTCTTTAAGCTCAGAGAGCAAAAGATGAACGGCTTTCGTGACTGTAATAGCAAACTAAGCTGATGTTCTCATCTACCCAACCTTACACAGTCAGTCACAATTTCTTGGCTTCCCAAGCAGCTCAATATTGTTTTTTAGTTTCTTGCAATGTGTTACACAAGTACAGTGTATCTTTAGAAAGCTAAAGAGAGTTGTGTAACCGATCGATAATGTCGTCGTCGTCGTCGTCGTCGTCGTCCAGGACTATGTGGTGTGAAATTGTTAGTATTGGTTGGTATAGACCTTTCGATAAATGTAACCCTCTATCTGCTCTGTGTGAATTCCCAAGTCGATGAGTTCAACTCTGCCGGTGGAGTTATACTAGTGATGGGCTTTGCGGCAAAGCTTTCGACCTCCTTGTCATCTCGAAGCTTGCCAACTTGTTACTAAGATAGAGAGAGGCAGGATCTAAGCAAAATCAAGTCGGATGGATGAAGTTTAGATGTGTCTATATGTATTGCCATGATCGAATTTGGTGAGTTTGATATTGAGTCTCTATCTCAATTTCGAGTTCTCTTACGGAATTGATCTTTGAATTTACTTGTCGTTTTCAATGAAATTGATTGATACTGCGGGGATTGGTTAGATGCAGAGGCAATACCTCGAGGCCTCGATTTGAAATTGATCTTACTTATTTAGTTTGAATCGTAAGATATAAGTGCGACGCAGAAGTGGCGAAAGCTTTTGGCATCTACCGTATCTGATTTTCTCATCGCTGTAAGTAGAAACATCGTGGATCTCTTCAATAAAAAAAATCACCTGAGGTTCACGATGATGTGATTTCTGAAAATTTAATATTTGAATGAATCTTACAGATGTTGATTAAATTCAAAATTGATTGTGCTTTTATACAGTATGCACCATTGTATGGCCATCCGAAGCTATTTCCGTTTAACTAGAAATGTTAGTAACAGGATTTTGACATGAAAATTTTTACTAGTAACTGTTGTCGCTGGTTTTATGAGTGCTCAATGTCATCGAGAATAGCTGATACAGGGTGATGATCAAGAAAAATTTATTGTTTGAGTTATCGATTCATGTTTCAAATCCCATTGTAAGTTCTCAGACTACTGAGATTCTCAGTAAAGGAACTTATCATGTGGTTATCCGGATCGACTCTCTGAACACTCTCAACCTCTCCGAATTCGCCTAGTCGAGTCACTTGTTCAACCGCATTTGGATTACTGTACGGTCGTGTACCTCGACGCCACAGACGAACAGCGGCAACGGATACAACGACTAAGCAATTCATGTGTGAGATATATTTTTGATCTTAGGAGAGACGAGCATATCACCCCGTTTAGGGAGCGTTTGGGCTGGTTACGTACTGATTCGCGGCGAATGTACTTCGCAGCTCTCTTGATGCATAAGATCATGCACTTAGGAGAACCTGGCTACCTAGCTGCGATGTTTACCAGGTACCAATCTGAACGCCCCGCACGTGGAGATGCAGAAGAGCGGACACTCAAAGTTCCCAATATGAGACTTGAATATGGTAGAAGATCTTTCCAGGTTCAATGTGCTCACTTGTGGAACTTTCTCCCTTCGGGCTTTCGGCAAATTCAAAAAATTTCACTTTTTAAAGACGCTCTGAAAGAATTTTTCTTGTCGCAACCCTCCCGGAGGATTGACGTGGACCAGAAACAGTACTTCAATCTCTGATAGGCTTGGGCTCTTTTCAATTAGTCTTTTTCTAGTTTAGTCGAGTTTTACGTGGCTTACCTGTCACATAACTCTTAAATCTGTGATAGTTTCCGGGCCCATGTCTGTCTTTTTATATGTACTGATGTACCTCGATTAATTAATTACCTAATTTATTTTGACTCGTGTGCATCTCTCGATGCCTTTTCAATGACTAGTCACTTTCTGTGATAAATGAAATTTCCTTGACCAAAATGACAAATTGTATAATACTTATATGTTGATTATGACCGTCATATGTATCTCATTTAATTGTATTTTTACTTTTGCCACCAGGCGAATAAAGGGAATCAATCAATCAATCAATCAACCTTTCCAAATTCACTCTTTTCTCTTTGTGGCAACTTGGAAAAGAGTGAATTTCACTCTTTGAAAGTGAAAATCTCACTTGCGATCGAGTGAATCTCAATTTTTTCGAGTTGCCACAAACGAGGGCTTCACTCGGACAATTTAAGAGAGCTTAGGTTTGCAATCGATTAAGGAAATTTATTCAATTTTTCAAACAAATATTTGGCTAGTATAAACTACAAATTTGCGACTCATGCGTTAAAACTCATACTCATACTCGTTTTGTTAATTTTCATTCATTGCATCCTTGAACAAGAAGAGGATGAACTCTCTCCGAAACCATCAGTAAGAACTCACTGAACTGTGTCACTGAACTCCAGTTAGTCTGGGATCAACTCTGACTGAAGACTTCAGTGAGTAGTTTCAGTGAGTATCCACTAAAGTCGCACTGAAACTTCAGTGGCCGTGGGTGATCGGACGAGGTCCCATCATGGAAGTTACAGTGAGCACCACTGAAATTTCAATGGGACCATCCTCGCGACATTTCAGTGACATTTTGTATCGGACGGGTCATTGTCACTAAAGTTTCAATGGTGCTCACTAAAACTTCAGTGACAATGACCCGTCCGATACAAAATGTCACTGAAATGTCCCGGGGATGGTCCCATTGAAATTTCAGTGGTGCTCACTGTAACTTCCATCATGGGACCTCGTCCGATCACCCAAGGCCAGTGAAGTTTTAGTGCGACTTCAGTGGATACTCACTGAAACTACCCACTGAAGTCTTCAGTCAGAGTTGATCCCAGACTAACTGAAGTTCAGTAAGTTCTCACTGATAGTTTCGGAGAGAGAATGAATCTACTTGTACAGCATATAAATACGACGTATAAATTGACCGGACATGAATTCTGACCAAATCTAAGAAAGCTTTTTTGTCCCCGATTTTCTGCTTAAAAGCTGGAGACTTGACTCAAATTCTGTGAAAATGAGTATGAAACACGTATGAAATAACGATTTTGACACCACAAACGGTCTCATCTGATTCGTATTGAAATAGTAGCTTACGAACGAAAAGCTTCTTCAGATTCGCTCAAAATTTATGTCCGCTGAGTATACAGCCACTCTCAAATCTATCAGTGATATCCAAAAGCTATAGCATGGCTCCAAAAATTCTGATCAAGTTTCTCGAAGAAAGTATTAGTTATCTAACTAATTTCGTCTTCCTGCAAGAGAGCTGACAGGGTTATTAGAGTGCAATTTGCATCATGATTTTTAACAGCACCTATCTCTTCTCACAAATTCAAAGCTCCAGCATTTATCAAAATTTGATCATTTTTCATTCCGGTTATGAATATATCTTTATTTTAATCGTTCCATTTCCTTCAGGGACGCTGTGATCTATGAAGACAATTGTAATTTATAAAATTCAAATAATCGTCTTAATTGCTTCGAGAAATGCGAACAAATTATCTTGGTAATGATTAATTATATACAAGCAAATCGGCTATTGTAAAATACGAGTTTGATCGATGCAGCAGCAGCAGCAGCAGCATCGTCCTCATTAATGTTGCATCTCGTATACACGTTTCATCCCTCTCGAATCTCTTCACACGCTCCATCGAACACGTGAGCTGACATATACCCATTCATGTCGAATACCTGTCGTTACTCCATCCATCGATTGTAACCGAATAATCAAACGCCCCATCCTTCACCTCGAGCAAATTAACGATCTACCAACCAATCTCCGAATTATATCCACGACACCAATTAAATTTTCGCTTCACATCACTCGCATTGACACCAATAAAGGCAATACCCCAACTCAATAGTCACAAACATTCCATTACAGAATACCTATACTACTTTTCGTCAAAAGTAATCAATAAAATATCTAGTTAAATTTTTTAAATTGAAAATTTCAGTTCTGCAGAAGAAATAATGACGATGTTACTAGAAGCCAGCGACGAAGCAACGGATGGTGGTAAAGAACACAGTGGAGGCCGAATTGTTTGGAGTGTCCGTTATGCTCTTGAAGGTGAAGAAGATAATGTATCCCTATCTGGACCTTTTCAATCTAGCCAACAACAGCAGCTTTTACTTAGAGAACTTCAACGTGAACAGCAGCAACAGCAACAACAACAACAACAACAACAGCAACAACATCATCATCACCATAACGGTGGCGCTTCCGAGCGTAAAAAGCTTCAGGCACATCTTGAAATACAGAAGGACGACATACAGGCCGTTTTACCCATTTCCAAGGTATGTATAGTATACCTTTGGCTTCACAGTAGATTCCTATCCTGTATTACCTCGTAGAAATAGCTTTGGCCGTCCTGTATGCCCGTTTACGGCTTCCGAACTCGTTCTACACCGTCGTTCTCGTCGTCCTAGTCTGAGGAGACTATATTCTATGTGTGTGTGTGTGTGTATATATATATATATATATATATATATACCACGGTTATTTGCCGCCCTCCGGCACATTGGCCAATTGCCTCTTGGGCTATTCTACTCTTTCACATTGTTAAAGTTTGGTATGTGTGTGTGTGTATACCTAGATATATATGTGGATGTATGTATGTTTGGTACAAGGTGCTTTTTGGTGTCGCGTATAGAAAAATTATACCAAGCTTTCTGAGAGTGTATAGTATAGGTACAACTTGTATAAAGACGAACGCTGATTCTTTCGTGCAATAGTATTAGTACTGGTAGTAGTAGAAAGTATGTGCTTTTCTCGTCTCAGGTAAGGTCTTTTGTCGAATTTTTAGAACGTCGAGCTTGCAGCTTGCAGGATTCATTCTTTCATCAAAGCGTGTATAGGGCTTTTGTGTTCGGAGAAAGGATGTGAAGTTATTGATTTTTCAGGTAGACTGGGGTGGTGGTTTTGCAAATTTAGTTCAATTTTCGAAAATAGATGACCTGGATTGTCAATTAAATTATATTTCTTGTAAAATCAAATTTGTAATGATTCTGTCTCAGAATCCCAGTCAGAATTATTGATGGTACCTGAATCGAAGCGAACCACTTTTCGAAAGCTCACAATTTTTCAAAAATTAAACTCTATATTTGAAAAGACCGTCTGAACTCACAGTCCTCATTAGTATCGATTATCGATCGAGTGTGCTCATTTTAATCGGTAAAGCTGGTTTAAATTCGTTCCCATTTGCAATCCTCGTTCAATTCATTTTAATACCTCTCGCGTATCGTGCAGGAAAAAATTTTTTTCGCATCTCTTCTCACGCACCGATGAAATCTCTCTTCCTTGATATATATATAATAAATTGATTGAAATCGTAAACTACGATTCGCGACGATACCAATCTCACAGGCTTGAAAGAGTATTCAAGCGCGCGCATCGATAAATGCTTAATCGGGAGTAAAAATCAGCGATCGCATCGAGCAGTGAGCATAAAGCACGAGAGACATCGTCGGGAGCGGGTATGGCGCTAAAAAGCTCATCGACCTAAATTCATGGATCGATGATTTCCCTCTGTACTATATGTATACTTCCCCTTTACGCCTGTCTCTCTGATACTTGGAAAATTGAGAATCTACCTTTTGTCTGATTCCTCATTTCCTGTTCTGTGAGAGATAGCGAGCATGATTATTGATCTAGACTATATATATACATGAAAGTATTATGGTGAATCTTTAACGGTATGGTGATGTTCTTTTTTTTTTTTTATTTCTTCAGAACTGGGAGGTGATGAATACTGCAGTACTGACTGGCAGGCAAATATCTCAGGCTATGAAAGTATTTATTGTGAGCCAAGCTGGTACCGTTGCTGATGTCACACTACAATCTTCTTGTCATTCAGAAGACGAAAGCGTGCTCAAGGTAATTATTGTAATTAGAATGCAGCATCCGTTCTCTTATATATACTATTATCATGACTTTATATTCGGATCGATGGAATTTGCTATTCTGAGATCGTGTCGACTGATGGACAATTGTATCCGTGGAAGTCGAATCAGCCTTGATTATATTATACTCATTTATTTGAGAAAATTATAATTACCTTTTATTTGGATGGTTAATCGGTCGGAGCAGTACAATAAACAATGGATAATATTTCGAGCTTGATTTGTGAAAGAAATATACGGTCTTCCTATATGGGTATATACAAGGGTCTGTCTCGTCGGAGAATGTATATGAATAAATTATGCATATTCTCTTGATTAGATCATCTACTGCTTACTTTAGTCGACAAGCCCACGTCATAGACTATGATTATCTGAAACGTGATACACATATTTATGACTTTGAATGATTCACCGAATTTCTGATTGTGTACCGTCTCAGCATTTGTTAGTGCAAGCAACAAAATTTATGGATTTCAAAACTGCTGAATTTCGAATAAAAAATGTTTTGATGTGCATAAATATTCCTCAAAATGTACATAGGAAACACTTTTCTTGAAGATTATTATTGTTGAATAAATAATATTTCTCAAGCTTTTTAGATCGAGTTACTTGCAAGCATTCGAAATACACTCCATGCTGATTTCTGCGCGATAATCCGCATTTAAAATGGTATTTTTTGTTATTGAAAATTGGTCAATTCGGGGAGCTCGTTGCTTCTCATTTGTCCACTAAAAGTTACTTATTCCTGACTCCTCGACATCGCGATGAAAGTATTTTTTATCAAATTGATAATTTTTCTCAACATAATTTGCAACAATATCGAACCTCTTGTTCTTCGTCTTGTCGTAGGTTTCGTCATCTTGCAGCAGCGTCTACGTGGATGGTTCAGAAATTCGTGGCTCAAGTAACGCATCGGTACTCGTAAAGTACGGTACGTACACGGGGCTTGCTCGCTTTACTGTCTGGATGCCCGAATTTCCATTAGAAGTTAGCGTAGCAGACACCAGATTGAACCAAATAAAATCTTGGAAAGTTCCGGAAGAACACTCAATTTCTAAAAGTAAGCGTAGCCTCGGTGGATCCAAAAAGAAGTCTGTTACGGGTAAAGAAGATGGTATGGTAGCGGATTTGCCGTCACATCTTGACGATGACGTTGACTACGAGGAAGAAGATGATGAGGAAGAAGATGATATGGATGGGATGTTGGATGGTGACGAGGATGATGAGCTTACCGATGCTAAAATGAGCTTCCGAAGTGGCGACAAGTGGGATGACATCAATGCTATCGACAGGTCTTCAGCTATGGCCAATTGCCGTCTAAGGTTTCAGCAGAGCCCCGTTGAGGTAAATCGGTTGATCGAATCCATTATTCGTGTATTGTTGAGAATCTCGTCTGTAAACTCCTCGATCAATCACGTTTGCTTTTGATGTGTCAAAAATTTGATCCTCTTCAAATCTGTCAAATTCTGAGTCATGAAAATATCTATATTTCAATCAGGAGTATGCAACATCTATTCCTTTTTTTCTGGGACTGCGCTGGTTTGGATCTTGATGAAAATCATCAATTATTAGAAATAATTCACTTAGCTTGTCTGGCAAGACTAAAATAGTCTTTCAATGCCAAATTCAAAAACGATGTACAATGTACATCGTTTATACGCGATATACGCGATTGAAGAAAACGCGCGCTATCTATTCCATCCGTCGCACTGAAATTCGGTTATCCTAGAATAATTCAATTAATAGGATACAATCACCATATCACGGCCCAGAACCTTCCGAACAATTAATAACCAATACATCAGAAATCAG